>DWME01008699.1:0-11497 GCA_018244795.1 Parelbella ahira ahira
CCTCCTCCAAGGAGCGCCATCGCGCCCTGTCCTTGGCTTCTCGCATCCAGCATCTGCCTGCATCCTTTTGCAAATCGTCATCCCCCGGGCCGAAGGGCGTCCTTAGGTGTTCCTTAGCTTGGCTCATTCCTGTAAGAAATTTATACATGTATTTGAATCGGATCATAAGTTGATTTTTTATTATCTTCAGGAAAATATCTATGGGACCCAGAGATAATTTAATACAAAGTATTTCACACGCTTGTTTGCCTTTTCTATTATACCAAAATTGGAATGATATTGAAATGGTTCTGACAAAACTAAGAAATTTCTAGTGGATTCGCAGCATCCATTGATTAGTATAGGTACGCAAAGTCGTAAAAACTCGGCATACCGCAAGGTTCGTTATTGGCGCCGGTACATTTAGTACTTAATGAAACAGGATGTTTGAGGTCTTCAACGGGTTCTAAATATACAGTTTATTCTAAATATTACTTTGTTGTAAACATATATGTGAAGCCTGTAACTGTTTGTTGCTACTCGTTCCAATTGTTTTCCTTACATTGAGAACATTTTATGGTCTCGTAATTGCGATTTTACTTTGCGCATTATTGATATTGCCATATGGCAACTTAAATAATATCAAGAAAATTACTGTCTAGGAATCTCTGTTGTCTAGTTGAATCTACCACTTACATATTATAAGATTAATGTTACTACTAGATTTCAATAATACTTTATGAATATTGAGCATTTTAAAATTATTGTTATATAACCATAATTTTAATGTTAATTTCGCAATAACATTTAAAGTTATTGTTATATATGCGTTATTATATATAACCGTAATTTTAATGTTATTTAACAATATCTAATATTTAAAATTATTGTTACATAACCATAATTTTTAACTGTCTAGTAATCTTCCTAGATAGTAATTTTCTTGCGTTTATTTATTTTATGTGTCTATAGTGTACGGTGTTTTCATTGATTTATTTTTCTTAGGTCACTTTGCGAAGAACTGAACTCATGTCGCCTCGATGCCACCTGTATAGCGCGTTGCTTCGTCAACAATACCGCTGGTTTTGCTGTTTACACGTCCTATTGCACTGGCTATCCTCGTACCATGGAGAGGTTGGCGGCTCTCGCATCCAAACAACACAGTGCAAGGGAATTCAGAGAGAGACAAATCGCTCTAAGGCATCCCTTGCCATTAGCATCGTATTTACTGAAGCCAGTGCAGAGGATTCTGAAGTATCATTTGCTACTGCAGGTGGGTTTAGATTTCCGTGTTTATTATCAGCCTACAATGTATTTAGATTGTGCATTTCTATTTTACATTTTTTTTCTGCACCACAGTGGTTATTATTATCCTCTAGAAAACTCAACAATACAACAGGTTAGGCCAAAAAAATCAACAACAATATCTCTTAATTTAAACTTAGATTAGAGCATGTTAAAAAATTTACCATTTGACAGTTTAATGAGGTAGTATGTGGAACTTTACGATATGCCTAAATTATAGAACGTGGTGAAGCAATGCGCGTCCTGCGACACGGAGTACGCGCTGCGCAAGATGACGGGCATCGCGCAGCACATCGACGACATGAAGCGGCGCCACGAGCACGCCGTCCGCGTCCAGGTCAGTTTGTGCTAGAAGGCCATGTTCCCCTCGATCCTCTCCTAACATTCCAGGTAGTTTACGTGTCAGACAGAAGATTTCTGAAGATAAAATCAATAGCTATCTTTCATAATAATCAAGAGGAATTTTCTTTTTTCTTTGATTTTTCTTCCGACCCTTTGACCATATAACTATTGAAACACGATTCTCCCCTCATATTGAGAGGATTAAACGTCCCACGCTGGCCAATTGCGGATTGACATACTTTTAGAGATTTTTTTTCATGAGCACCAATAGCAATAAATCCCTAAGACAGGTCTGTAATAAACACGGTATGGGAGTCCGAAAGGGATTTTGACAATATAATATTCTGTAATCACAAGATTTCATGTATGGCTCTGCATTTCAGGAGATACAGTCGTTGCTGTACGGTTGGAACGGTCCAGATCTGACGACGTACGGAGAGTTGTGCGCCGAAGGGACATTCAGGTATGTCCATAGTATCTAACACAATTTGTGATGTCTACAACATCTGTAGTCGACGTTATAAATTTATTAATCGTATCGACAGTGTCGTACTTGTTAGCTGTAAAAAGGCACAAAATTCTATTTTATATTCTTTTCCAGAGTTTTCGGCGCGAAGGCGATGCGGCACGTCTTCCTCTTCGACAAGATGCTTCTCGTCACTAAGAATCGTGAGGATGGGATTCTCGCGTACAAGTCTCATATTATGGTGAGATTTTAAAATTTAAGAAAAAATAGGCAAGATCGGTTGGACAAAGGCAGCACGCTGAAATGTTTTTATTGATACATCTTCATTTTTAACTTTTACTATAAGTCAGTTTGTTGTTACATTTATTATCATAGAAATCTCTTACGTTTGCATTAAGTTGTCGATCGGTCATTGACATCTACAAATATTTTACGCGTAATTGTTGTGTCCACGATTGGATATATAGTTCTTTTCTCGTGCTCTTTGGGGATACCTGAAATTTTCTTCCTCCGTCCTCCCACACAGATTGTTGAATTTCTCAATTAATACAAAATACATCGACACGAGCACATAATAAATAGATTTTGTTATCTTTTACATTTCTATGTATGAATTAAAGATTTGATTTCATTCAAATCGGAGTTTTTAAGTTCGATAGTACTACACTGCGGAGAAATATTGGCGTGATAATATTATTACGTTTTTGAATGAAACTCTTGTCTCTTTTCAACATCGGCTGTATAGCGCATTACTCCCAGTATATGGTAATGTTTAAATGTGTAATCCCGTGGGCGGGCAGTGCAACAACATGATGCTGGTGGAGGCGATCGCGGGCGCGGCGCTGTCGTTCCACGTGATCCCGTGGGACGCGCCGCGCGCGCAGCTCACGCTGCAGGCGCGCTCGCAGCGCCACAAGCGGGAGTGGACGCTGCTGCTGAAGCGGGTGCGTGCACTCACACCTCTACTGCAACTACACCTAGCTTAATGAGACAACCTTACACAAGGCAGTGGCCTAGCCTAGCTTCAGGCTACATTACATAAGGTTATTGAGATGATCTGCTAGCCCGTAGCATTAGTAAGTACTGCTTTCAAGTATTCTGAAGCCCTCTACGTAGAGCGCGTTTTGAGTGAATATGTATGGAGAGATGTTTTAAAAGCTAAAGCACTTGTCAATCAAATCTATTTTTGATAGGTTATTAGTAAGGACGCTTAGAATCGGCCTTTTAGAATCTAAAACAGTTAACAATCAGAGCAAATTTTTTATAAGAGATTGTGTCGTACTTTTGTGCTTTTGGTTGATGCTGAGTCGTAAAATCAGATAAAATCGGCCCTGGGCGCACCTCTCCACGGTTGTTCACGAAACGCAATAAATCGCGACGAATGGCGGAGAACCGTAAAGCAAGCCACTGACCCTGGAAATACGACCACGACCACTCTGTCAAGAGTGTAACGTTAGAGAAGAGGAAGAAGTCACAAAATAATAGTAATATGTGTAAGCACTTGTCGCATTCGTATTTATCAGTTCACATTAATTTCTCATTACAGGTAATATTGGAGAACTACAACGCAGTAATACCATCTCATGCCAGACAGTTGGTCATGGAGCTAGGACAAAACAAAACAGATGGTAAGTTGTTTCAAGTTAATTACTTTAACTTTGATAATATAATCAGTTTCAATTGTTATTTAATAATATATTTCTCCTTTCAGATGATATGTTAGCGGAGAAATCGCACAATCTAATCACTCAAGCTTCTATGAGAAAACAGCTCTCGGCCCCGGAGTACCTCGAGAAAAGAAAAATAGAAAGAGAAAGAAGGAAATCGTGTGAGAACGATGCACGAGGGCGGGGCAATAAAGCAAATAGAAAATACGCGGTACCAAGCGCGAGAGGCGATTCCTATGGCGAGTGCGACTGTGCCCAGGTTTCTGCTGAAAAAGGCACAGATTATACCTGCGATAACTGCTACGTGGATCTCTGCTCTGAATGTGAACTTGAGTTTTCGAACAAAGAAAAGTCTACCGAAGAAAAATGTGTCTGCAAAGGCACTGAAAACCCTGACGCTACAGGAGAAAAATGTCTCGAGTGTGATAGAGCTCTCCACTATATAGACTCCGGTAGCGCAGAATATATAGAGAGAAAACAATCAGGTTGTAAATGCTCAGATTATCAATCTTCCCAAGAGAGTTTCGGTAAAGAGTTCACGAGTCCATTGAACAAAACTAGAGGCTATCATTCCTCAGATAATATTGTTGGCTACACAGATTCCAACAAAAGCAAGGAGGACTTGACAGTTGATACGAACAATTCATTGATGAGTGTCAGAAATATCCAGAAAACATGCCTGAAATGCGCTAAGATCAAAGAGAATATTCCTGTTACAGATTCTGTAAGTACTTTGCATAGGAGAAAGTCTAGATGCAATGAGGGTGATAAACTTAGAATAGACACATTAAGATCAAAATCTAAAGATGACCCACAAAGGTCCAAATTATCTTCCAAAATTGGTACATGGAGAAGAAAGTCTGAGCCTGGCTTGCAACAAAATGCTGGAGGAATCATACTTAAGAAATCTCAAGACAGTGATAGTGAAAGAAATGACAGTAGATCGTCTGAAAAAATTGAATTTGAATGTCGAAATTGTGGTTCCAATAAAATTACAAAGAAACATAAAACAAACGATAGTGCAATTGTATCAGATCCGGAGTTAGAAAGTAGAAAAAGAGGAGCGAGTCCCATATTGAAACCGAATATAGAAATAAAAATGTATACTACAAAACATATACCAAAGAAAATTTCCAAGATAAAGAAAAACAGAGCTAAGCTGCGACTAGGAACTGACAGTACAACAAAATTTTACACCGATTTCTCCACAGACGTTTCGACTGAGAACATACTCCACATATCGGAGTCAAGCGACAGCCTAAACGTCGATAAACCAAATGTCATACAAAGTTTAGATTTGCCAGCAACGATAAGCAAAGATGAAGACATTGATGAAGAGACCTACAAAAAGTTAATAGAAAAAACAGATTCTTTCAAAAAGAATGAACTTGAGAAAGTAAAGTACTTAAATAAACAAAAAGTTATAAAGGAAGGTTCAGAACTAGAAGAAAAAGTGGTAAATATTGATCAAACAGAAGAACCTCAAGAGGTTGTACACGAAAACTTCGAAGACACGGAACAACCTTTGGAAAAAATAATATCACAATTATTAATGCAAAACAGAGACTTTCAAAAGCTTATCAAGAAACAGCAACTTCGAAATACTGCACAGCGAAGACACCAGAGACTTCTCAAATCACATTCTAATCCTGAACCTATACCTACAAAAAATGAGTCGGCTAAGTTGAAACCAAAGTATATTAGACAAATGTCAGAAGATTTGGATATCGATACAACAAATGATGAACCAGAAGTCTCTGAAACCAACATTCATAATAATCCTGATGATGATGATCATATTTATGAGACCTTAAGAGTGGAGAATAGAGTCGATGATAATTTACACTCACTCAATAGTAAAAGCAAATTAATACAGCATAATTCTCATGTCTCACGGCCTAAAAGACTGCCGTCTCCCCCTGTTGCTATTGAAAATATTGCTGAAAATAATAAAATTGGTCCTGACTCGGATTACGTATATTTATCTTTTGACCAACTAAAACGGCACGATAGTTTGGACGATGGAATATACGATGTACCACAAAAGTCCCCTGAAAGAGTTTCTGAAAAATTCCATTCTACTGATTATTATGTAACTATGGAAAATCAGGGGCCAGCGACAAATATTAATGAAGTAAATCTATATGACAATTTAATGGAGGTATGTAGAAGGAAAAAAGATGTACCAGAAACCTTATCTAACGATTATTTACCTATGAGCGCCGATCAACAAAGCCCAAATACACCTGAAATATGGTTGAGTCGTCAGAAAGAACACTTTAATGTATCAAGGGATAGAAAATCTGGATCACTTCCAAGAAGCTTTCAAATAGTAACCGCTGGCGGACAGGATGAAAATAATTTGAGCACTTTTAAATGCAAACCAAATAGTAATAGTAAGACTTATTTGAACAGAGATGGCAAAGTCATGAGTGTGGATCGACCATTTACAATAGCGTCAGACCAAAGTGAAATTAGCTACGATGATGTGGAAAATTATATGAGTGAGGGTGACATACTAAAATTCAATAAAAACCCAACGTCTAAGGATACTGAATATATACAAGATATCAGTCAGTCTACATTAGAATTAGAAGAAGAAATTGATAGATGCTACAAGAATAATTTCGAGAAGGTTGATCTGGAAACAAATAAAAATAATAGTAGCTTAGCTGCGTCTCATACAAATTTAAATATATCAAATACATCCTCATGCGAAGCGTTAACATTGGATAATAATGAAGATAAAACAAAGAACGTTGACATGATACATCCCGAACATAAAATATACAAACCTACAGGTAATGCTCTGTCACTTAAAAATGTTTTGGGTCGTTTTAAAAATCGTACTCCCAATAAGAGTAACGAAGATCATGAATTTAATGCAAATGAAAGTGCTTTAGAAAACCCCAAATCCGAATTAAAAAGTCCAGTTTCGGAAAAGAGATCGGCATTAAATCCAAGAAGCTATTCAAAAAATTTACTGCAAAGATTTAGAAGCATCATTGGAGATGAACATCCAGATGATAACCACAACAAAACCGAAGGCACTAAGTCAGTTGGCAGCAATCCTGCAATCATCAATAATCTAAAAAATGAAATCAAAGTAGTAATAACTTCAAGCGATGTAAGTCCGATAACAACTTCAACCATGGTTTACTCTATAAATACTGATGGACTCAGTAAAAGCGTTTGTGAACATACGACAATGAGTGAGAGCCAGATAGAAAAAAATAACTTAGAGCCTTTGTCACACAGCTGTGAAAATATTCATCAGAAGCCAGAAATATTGCGACCTCATTATGATAAAAGTGTTAGCATGGTGACGAACATGTCTAGCTCTGTGGGCTCCTCATCACCTTCAAAATCCAATAACAATTCATATCAAAGTTTGAATAAGTTACCCATTTATATGCAGGGCAGCAAACATTTAGGAGCAAGAATAGCACAATCAGATTATGTAGATCCAACTACGTTGGGAAGCGAAAAGGACTCGCTTAAAAATGTTAATGTACTAATTAATAAAAACGCTGTGAGACCTGACAGCCTTTTTTCAAACTCATCATTCGTGACATCGTCTAGTGAAAGTACTTATCAAGAAGTACATAACAAACATAGTAATCCAAATACAATACATTCAATGCAAAAATTGGTAGCACAAGAGTCCAATTTAACACAAATGCATTCCGACGAGAGCTATTATGAAAAATCATTTGAAAAGATCGAGCATGTAAAAGATGAAGACGTCTTTAGAGATTCCGCTGTTTACTCCGATCAGGAAGATGAAGAAGTGAAAGCAGTTGGTACTACAGAAAAAATAGTGAAAAAAACAGTTACAAGAGTTGAAAGTATAAAACGAAATACTTCCTTCAAAGCTCAGAAAGTTACTATTACAAATATTGGTGAAAAAGTAACTGTTCAATCGCGTACGACAGTAATGCCCTCAAAAAGCCATAATGTAGACAAAACTGATTCACCAAATGTTCCGATGTTTCGAAACATTGAGAAAGTGGTAAAACAAAAACTAGCACCTCCAGTACCTATGAAACCTAAAATATCACACGTACCAGTACCTACGGTTTTGCCGACTAAACCAGTTGTAGCCAGAACAGAGAGCTTTACTAAAACAGTGGAACAATCGTCATCATCGGAGTCGGTTAACACAAAGACGATTAAACGTAATCTAAATGCAAAAACTACATTTATACGATCTGACTCTACTCCTATTGTATCTAAAGAAAAGAGCAAAGTTGAAGAGAAAGTAAGCACAGAAGCAGATTCGAAAGAAAGTGGCGATAGAATGCACGAACGTAAAAAATCCAATGATGATCCCTCGCAACAGTGTGGAAACATTCAATTAAAAAGGTTGAGTTTTGAAAGGGCCAGTCTCGATTCAGCAACCAGAAAGAACGGCAATAAGGCTTTCAATGAGACTAATCGAACATCAATGAACGCGCCGAAAACTGCGAAGTCCGTAATGGAAAGGCGAATGGAAATAGAATTGATGTCTAAAAGTCAAGAGTATAAGATAGGTCGGAATGTAAAGAAACCAGTGCAAGCACCGAAGCCCAAGCCGATTACCACGAAAATGGCAACATATCAAAGAAGTACCTCTGAAACTAAAGAACAAAGAAACGCAACCACAAACAGCAGTGCTGCCCCAAATATTCACATTCCGTTAAACAAAAGCAGTGTTAGTGACCCAGCTACCGAAAGTACTAACAATGAAACTGACCCGAAAAGCAGTTGGGTAAAACAAGTCGTCAACAAATTCCAATGAGCTTGCTGTACTGCACCGTGATAGAATTGCATTTAAAACGAATCCGTCTGTTTTTCTACTCCACTTTTTGTACCCGGCACTCACGTATGAAGTCGCAGTTCGCGTCGTGTTAAGTGACATCAACAAAATAGTGTAAATATGTTTACTGTCAAACCTCGTCGGGCTTGATGTCTTGTGCCATATGCAAGATCGTTATATGTTTGTACACCACTTTGCACAAAATATAATTCAAAGACACTCGCACTCTGTAAATATTATATAAACATGTCGATATGCTTATTTTGCTACGTATTTATAGGAAAGTGCCATTGCAAATATATAGCATTAGATTACATATTTACAAAAATCTACATATATAATGTTATATTAATACATATATATTAATATTTTTCGTGCAATTGAAAATGAACGACATACTTAAAGTATTTATTTTTTTAGTAGTAGTAATTTTTTGTTGCGTAGCCACTAACACCAAAAAGTTGAGAGAATTGTTTAAGTATTATTTTACTAATTTTACGGTATGTGTTGCAGTATATTTTTTTACGTTTCTTTGCGAGTAGAACCTTCAATTTGTACCTTGTGACAATTTATGGCGTACATTTAAGGGATGTCAAAACACTAGAATTGAGCGGAGGTAAATCTGAGAAAATTTCTGTATTTCGCTATAACGCTTATTGTCGTCAACGTATGAATAATACAATATTTTTCAAACGCACAGAACGAGGGCCATGATTTTGTGAAAGTATTTTTAAGTTTTGTTTAGTTGTTGCTATATTTCGAACAACTGTAAATGTGTCCGCACTAACTGTTTTCTTTCTATTATATTTAAGGTCTAGAACCTACCTTATGAAATAAAAACAATTACTAATATTTAAATGTAACCTGTTTCAAGACGATTATACTTAATTTGTGGAGACTGTTAGTTCAATAAGTTAAACGTATTGACCATAACTATTTTGTTATATGGCTATCCTAATGGTTTAGTGAAATGTACTAACATTAGAAATAAAACAAATCTCAAAAATAAGATAAATGATGTTACTGATGAGTATTACTTCAGTAGCTACGAATTCCAGATTCGATAATCGATATAGACAAACGTTTTTATATTTAACTTTGTAAACATATTATAATAAAACCCACCTGAATTTAGGCAAGCATTTTACAATTTTCATATTAAACCATCGATGAATTTAATAAGTGTTTAATTCATTTTATCCATCAATGATAACACGAATTCTTTGACCGATTCAAAATAATTAGAGCTATTTTTTTGCTTGGAAATTTAATGGTGAACCCAATCAGTTTTGTAGATATACACATATGTATGTATATGTTTAAAAATCAAATGCACTAAAATTAAAACAAAACAAAATGTATTAAACAAATAATTGATAAACCTGTTAGCTGGTTGTGTATACGTTATAGTGAATAATAATTATTATACATTAAACATTATTATATCGATTTAACCACATTTAAGTGAAAATGCCTCGTCTCGGTGAATGAAATAGGTATCGGAAAAACTTAAAAGAATTCAAGACTCACAGACAATAATTATAGCATTTGACGAACTGGATAAGGCCGTTGTCTATAGACAATATGGGAACATTATCTGTCATTTTAAAAGTACTACACATACTTCAAATTGTCACATCCAAATGGACTTTATTTTTTAATGAATTTCTACCGAATTCAATGTACTAATTTCTTTTTTGATAAAATAATAACACTCTTTTGAATAATTGTACGGGGCTTTTATCGACGCGTTTGAACATACACCACTATTCAAATATTCAGTTACGGATGGATTACGATCAAAAGAGCAATATATTTGTTCTGTTCAATTTAAAAACATAATTAATATGTTAGACCTATATTTGATTCGCCGAGATAAACAAGACTATTAATAATATATTAATGAAGAATAACAAAGTGTTCAACAGCAGTTGTGAGGTGTATGTCAGTACATCGTAGGCTCGTAGTGACGTTTGTACGGTTACGATATAGACGTAGTTTTTGATAAAAATAAAATGAAGTTTTCATAAATACATCGTGTTTTACTGTTTTACCTGTCAAATTTTATTATTTATTGATTTTCATATATTCACTCTACTCGATTATATTCGTCACTCTTCAATCTTAACAATTGCACGATCTTCATAAACCTATTATTTGTGTTCTACAGATAGTAACAATTCCACTGTCTGCTTGTTATTTTTCGGCAGCTTTTAGAATACATCGGAAGATTCTCGAACATAAGTGCAATAATTTTTACACCAACTGTATCGAGCTAATTTTGACTAGGTACCATCTTAGAATTAATTCGCACAATACCTACTGAAATCTAAATAATCTTATTAGATCGTCGATATGACACAGATTTGAAAATTAAACGTACTAAAAATAAATAACTTCACGTAGCAGTTCATCCGAAATGCCAAAATTTCACTTCCTCGTCAAAGTCAATACTATGTAGGAGTTCGAACAACATATAACTTTCCATGCAATTCTTACCTAAAATCTTAATAAAAAAGAGAACAAAAATGAGATAAGGGCCCTCAGATCACAATTTCGCGCCAACAGATACTGAGTGCATATATTCATATTTAGCCACAGTTATTGTGTGTCGTTTCTTGATTATTTTTTATTTATAACTATCACACGAGCAACATTATTTATTCATTTAATGTCTTGCATAAAAAGGCGGGAAAGTCATCATCATCATCATCATCAGCCCATCTCAGTCCACCGCTGGACACAGGCCTCCCCAATGAGCGCCATCGCGCTGTCTCCGGCTTGTCGCATCCACCTTCTGCCTGCAGCCTTCCGCAGATCTTCATTCCACCGGGCTGGAGGGCGTCCTACGCCACATTTGCCGAGCCGCGGTCTCCACTCCAGTACGCGCCTACTCCACCGATTGTCGGTTCTTCGGCAGATATGCCCAGCCCATTGCCA
>DWME01008700.1:0-11497 GCA_018244795.1 Parelbella ahira ahira
TTGTATGTCGAGAGATTGCAAACGCGACTGCCGATCAAAAGGTCCTGGATTCGATGCCTGGGTTGGGCAACGTATTATTGGAATTTTTAACTTTCAATTCTCTGAGTATGTGCCGATGTACAACAATTATAGGGCCACCACCTATGCCACGATAGCAGGTATAAAATATCCGGAGAATAGTGCGCTGCATTCCTCTGCCTGCCTCCATGGAATTATTGGCATGATGATATGTTAGTAAATATTAACAAGTTACGATTAGCGGGCGGTGCCGCGGCCAAAAAGCTAGTTGTATCTAAAATATCACTCGCAAACTTGTCTCATAACCGAGTTGAATATTTAAGCAGGTCTAAGCCTGGTAGCGCTGAGGTCTGGAATTATTAATCCTTGTTAGGCCACTGTTTGAAGACGTAAACGTATTATATTAAATTTAAAACAGGATTTCTGTAGCGCCATAATGTAACTATTACAAGGGCTAAAATAATCTATACAAATAAATAAAATTGGAGTGCCTGTTTGTAATATTAAAATAACCGGTTTTTACTAAACGTCTATGTATACACCAAAATAACATTATTTACCATTTTTGTCTGTCTGTCTGTTTGTTCCGGCTAATCTCTGGAACGGCTAGATCGATTTTGACGGGACTTTCACTGGCAGCTAGCTGATGTAATAAGGAGTAACTTAGGTTACTTTCATTTTAGAATTATAGTATTATAAAGTAATGTTGCAATGTCCAAGTACTATCCAGTGCCGCGCGCAGCCCACATGCATGCCACCACTACTCAATAACTGAACAATAACATTTTTTATTAAATTCCACGCGGACAAAGTCGCGGCACAACTAGTTGTCTATATATAACTACAGCATATCTATCTTCTGCTGTGATTATTCAGCCATACTACGCGTGGGAACAAAGCATTGAATGTACAAGAAACACGTCAGATCTGTAAGGATAGAAAGCACTCGGTGGGAAACCGGTCAAAGGAGGCCTGGGTCCAGCGGTGTACTTAGACCGTAGATGATAATGAACTGAATTATTGCTCTGAGTTCTTTCTTCTTAACTTTTTTCTATAATATTTTATCTGTAATAAATAATTGTTTATATTTACATGTAAACCAACATTTGAAGTCTAATTAAGTTTGTAAATTTGTTTTGTTTTATAGTTAGTTATTCCAAATTATAAATCATTTGTGAACTCATAAATATATAAATGAAGATATTAATAGAGAAATGAATGAGCGAATGAATGAATAAATTAAGTAATGAACGGACAAATGATAAAGAAATAGTAAATTTGTAAATTATTTGTACTTACATAACATTTTCTCATACCATATTCAGTGGTATGTCTCCTTTTTTTCCTATACAAAATATTGATTGGTAAAAGAATACTGATAACTGTACCTTACCACTTACCAGTATCACTTGTGTTCAAGCTATATAACAATTGAACTAAATACGTAAATATATCATCATCATCGTTAGCAGCCTACTCCCGTCCACTGCTGGACATAGGCATCTCCAACGGCACGCCACTGAGCTCGATCTTCAGCTCTTCGCATCCAACCAATTCCAGCCACTTTGCGTATATCCTCATAAATATACATATATCATCCACTAAAACGTACTCCAATTAAACTATGTATGTTTCAGTATATTAGTAAGTTACCATCCAACATATGTATGCGCCCTCTGTGGGACGAACAAGTTAGTGAAGGACAATGCCCTTGAGTTTAATGAATTAAACGTTAATGAACGCAAGTTCCCGGCCGCCATGGGCGAAGCCTGCTCACTGAACAGTGACTCATGGTTCAGTAAAATGTGAGCCATGGTAAGTTTAATCTGTATGTAGTTTCTAGACTGCTTTAGTTGCTACTAGCTGCCGTGTCTATTTTTAATTATTCCTATAAATTATTTTGTTCGGTCTTCCGTTCGTTCTATCTTCTTTCATTCGTTCGTTCGCTGTTTTGTTGATTCGTTCATTTTTATATTAAAATATTCGTTTCTTCATTTGTTTGTTCTTTCACTCGTATGTTCGTTTTTTCATTCATTTATTTACGAGTATGTATTTTTACTTTACTGGATTCAAATAAACAAGCATAACTAAAGGTGATCTTATTTCCTTAGAACGGACATACAGCGTGGATAGGCAGGCAGTAATGAACGGAGATTCCGAACTAGTTTTCAGTCCTAAGAACTTAAGGGTATCTAAATGAAAATAGCTGCAGTCTTTGAACTTAATTCTTCTTCTTCCTTTTCTCAATCGTATCCTCATGATTGAGGGTCGTGACCAGCAGGAACGCCGCTTGTTAGGGCTCACCAGGCCCCCCTACATTGACTTTATGAATAGCCTCTACGAACCTTATTACAGATATCCAAAGAACGAATTGAAAAATCGAATATTTTTGATCTTTTTTCAAGTAAATCTACAAACTCATAGATTTTTAATATAACCATTACAGGGATAGACACATTTTAACGTTCAGTCAGTCTTGTCCTAAGGAATAATTTTCAGATTAACATAAGCCATTCGGCTCCGAATGTCTGTAGAGATCTAAATCGTAAAATAATTACCGCCTCGTTCTTGTCAAGCACCTGTCGTACTGCAAGCGGTTTCTGTGCTGCGATACACGAGCCAGAAGTGATGTCCAATGGGTGTTTGCTTGAGACTTGCTTGTTTTTTATCGTTAAATTTTAAATAGTAAAATTAACATTGATCATTGCTCATAATTATATGTATACATATGTACCGGCTTAACTCAGGCACGTTTTTCGGGATTAAGTCGGTGCATTTTATCATGTGTAATGTGTAATTTTATCATGTGTAATGTGTGTAATGCAATACTAAACCGTACGCATCCCTAAGTCCTCCCTTCCCCCACACCTAATGTCTCTCAGTGGTACTGAAATACCTCGCAGTTATTCGCGTAAATATTTAGACAAATCACTTTTTATTGTTATGTAAGACAACCCGAAATTAAATCCGAAATTTAAAAACGCTGCTCACAACATTAAAGAACGCAATTTATTCACCCTATTTCCGTGCGTTTGTTTCTTAACGACTTTCTTATATAATTTGCCATAAAATATTATTGTATCGCATGTAACAAACAGGGTATAAAAACGTATTATCACGCCTGTAATCCCCGAAGGGTAGGCAGAGGAGTGTAGTTCACTCCGATGCTTTACCTGTTACGTTTGCGTCCCATGGAATAGGTGGTGAGCCTATTGCCGTACACCGGGCACAGATCAGACACCGAGCCACTACCATAAATTCCAAATTGGAAAAATCCAATAGTACTCTACCCGGGTACACTATGCTACCGGTACACTATACTACCCGGGTACTAGTACCAACAAACACGGTATGTTATGTGATTACTGCAACATAGTCTGTATTGGATTTTAATTGAAATGAAGTTTTAAAAAACGGTGTCACATTTCTATTTAAAGAAAAAAACTAAATTGTTACGCCTCAAGTTCCTATGTCGGGTTCCTGTGTGACCTCGCTTATCACATTCACAGAGTCAATGTATGTACACATAATATGTAAAAATCGCTGCTGGGCGATAGAAAAAATAAAACTATATTAAAATTTATACAGAGTGTGACGTGTATTTAAATGGAGAAAAATTCTCTCATGGAATGACCACATCATAATTAATCAGAAGATTAAATTTCTAACCAGTAAAAGTCTTAAGCTTTGCGAGTATTTGGACGTCTTTTGAAGTTCTGGAACTATTACTGACTTTCTTGTCACGTTATTACGATTAAGACTTAAGGATTAATCACTATTATTATTTAATGGCTATACTTTTACATTTGAATTATCTCCATTTTGCCCCTGTAGCTTTATACATTATACAGTTAACGCTGGAATGTCAGATTACTAGAGATATACATCAAGAAATTATATTTAATAAATTCTGAGGTGTGTGAAATCTGCCAACCCGCACTTGGCCAGCATGGCAGACTTTGGCCTTAACCCTCCTAATATGAGAGAACACCCATATTACAACAGTGAAATGACAAATGGGTCGATTATTATTTTTAAATCAAGAAATAAGAAACTGTCTTAACGCAACACACGATATCCCTTTCCCTTTCTCGAAAGATCCCCATCGCTTATCGCTTCCTGCTCGTGGTAGTAACCGTTCTTACATTTAGTAACTTTGGCCATTACTTCAGCACAAGTTTGTTTCTAAAATACAGCTTTCAAAGAGAATATTTTATCTTGTACAGACTCAGATATCGTAATATAATATCAAGAAGACGTACCTATTGCTAATGTGATTGCAAATTGCAAGGTGTCCTATAAATTAAAGTGAGCCCGTTGCCGATCAATTCTTAACACGTTGATCAATAATAGATATGCTTTACAAATATAGCTGAGTTATTAACCACTAGGCTATCACTTGTTTATTCTTTTTTTTCGGTCCAATAGCTTTTCCAATTTGTTTGCAGCGTATAGAAAAAAACTAAGCGAAGTGAGACCTCTGGGTACTACACGCGCGAGCAATGTATGCGAAGACGTGCGAGAAGGAACGCGAGGAATGTCTGCTAACGGATGTCGCTGAGCAAGCTACACGATAGCAAGAAATAGACGCTGTTTATTAAGTGCAACCGTGTATTTACTAACAGACATGACTAAATGGAAAAGAAAGTACTTACTAACCATTTTATTTAACAACGGAATGGGAATGAATTCGGGACGTATAGAATTAATTTAAATATGTATTAACCAAAATTTTACGCGTTTATTTAGGTATGTGTATTTGACTTAGAGAGAAAAGATGTTGGATAGATAATAATTATGAGTACATCCAATATCGTAGACAACACGGAGAGTTTTGATGGGGGAGTTAGAAGTCTAGTAAACCCGACAGATCTGTGTGGATAGACATATTTGGCACTGTGCTGTCTGCCTTCTCCGTTATCACGCGTGGCAACGTGGCCACGCCCTTTCCCTAATATATGTCCATATAAATCAAAGCTCCTAATAGTGTTCGTCCAATCTAATTTAGTGACATTAAAGTCCAATCATCTCCACGTATTCATCTCAATTAGTTGACGCAAATCCATTCTAGTAAGTAATGAATGAAAAAAGGGATTTAAAAAAAGGGACATATTTACAAAGCGTTGCTCGTCCGTGTCATTTCTATGTCACATTCAGTAGAGCAGATGTCACGTGACGTCTCACCGAAATCTAATCTCGACTCGTCTAAACTTGTCTTTGATCCCCAACAAGTGTTTAACGAGGGGACGAAGTCAGCACTAATATTATTCATTTGTTATTGAAATATATTCCATCTGTCATCTTGATTCGTATCTGGTACGCGTTATGTATAAAGTGAATTATAATGTAAAGGTATTTTACTATTAAATATTTCCTGAGTATTTATACACATGATTATATATTTACCGGCTTAACTCACGTGCATTTTTCGGGATGGCCCGACTAGTTCCGGACCTGTACGAGGACCTTCTTCATGAGCTCCCGGCGTTTGCGGCCAGGCCGCGGCGGAGTCTCCATTATTGCTATACACCGAGCTCAGATCCAGACTCCGAGTCACTACTAGAAATTCTAAATTAGAAAAATCCAATAGTATCCCACCCGGGATTTGAACCCAGGACCTCCCGATCGGCAGTCGCGCTTGCAACCGCTCGACCAACGAGGCAGTTAAGGAAAAATTATTTTGCAAAATTTTATTTCACGAATACTTCTCTGTATCCAAGAGCGCACGTTTCACCGGAAGGTATAAAGGTGATGTATGTACGCCGTTGAACCTGTGATCTCTCGGTCACTCGGACTCGTACGTGTTACTCGAGCTGAATGTGTCGCGCTAAGCTTTTTAAATGTATCCAACGCTTGCATTATGTTAACAACAGTGTAATGGTCCACGTAGAACTTGGTTTATATAGAGCTAATATTCCCGCGCAAAAATCATTAACGGTACTATTGTTGTTGAACAGATGGCATCACTGTCGCACAGATGGCAGCACTGCCGCTTAAATTTTAGCAGCGCCGTCAATGACAGAGGATTCGCGCAATTATATTCATATGACATAACACCACGCCAGTATTTCTGTGATGGGATTGGCAGAGAAGTGTAGTAATCCCTCTTTCCACCAGTTATGTTATACCTCCCACCATGAAATAGTGTATGGTGAAACAGCATCACGAAATAGAGGGTAGGTATACACTTTGACATAAGAACCTCAATAACGATCAAACTTAAAAACGTAACTGGTGAAACGTGGGAGTCAGGCTACCCCTTCGGAGATTACAGGCGTGATGTTACGTTTTTTTTAAATTGTAATGAAACACATTCGAATATCAACTATGGCTGGACAACTAATAGTGATAATTATCTATATGAGCAATATGTAGATCCCGTTATCAAAATGATCATAACCATATTCGCGACGACGGTAACCAGAATGTCATAGACATTCGTGGTCACAGCGGACTTGCCGCGACCTCAACGCATTGCCGGGAGTCCTTGCGACGCGGCTCCTACGAGTGCTCCGAATGTCTGGACATTCTGTGCACACCACAAACGTCTCGACTTGATGCCTCGATGACAACCATGCTGTAGTCACAGTGCTAGGTTGCCGCAGTCACAAATTGAACAAATCAATGGATAAAAATCAACAATTGTTGTGGATTTTTATTATCAAATTAACGCATTTCTGATTTATTATTAAGGTTTTTACATCAGTTATCGGACTAGTTACAATTTACTATTTATAATAGTGCAATTCGTTCAATAATTTCTACACCAAAAATTAATCAAAATACATAATTATTAAAAAATAACTTGGCCCAATTTTTACATCAACCGTTACAAATACTTGGCGCATTGTTCAATATGAAATTACATTAAACAATTCTACATTAAACGGCGCACACTGATTTCATCTAATCCCACTAACAGTTACGTTTCCAATTCCGACCATAAATACTGGTCAACCGAAATCCGAAGCGGCCCTAACTAGCCGTCCCGCTATATACAGGGCCAACTAATCTAAATTCATTAGGTTAGACCGCGTCTAAATATTTGAATAATTTGATTTCGCTATGTCGGATTCGAATAACTGTAAATTACTGGGGCTCGGACCGGCCATAATTAGAAGGGATGCCGTCGACAAGGGTTGTTGTCGGAGCCACTAACGGGCTGGACACGACTTGTCGTGTAAAGTAAAATTAATTGTTCCATTCCAGATGCATCTGTCGCTACATTGTTCCTTGCGTTATTATTCACATGTCACTTTTTTATATTAAAAATCGTAAAATCTACTCGTGTTAATTTGATGATAGATAAGTGTAAATTATTATATTTAAGTGATTGACCTGCATTCCTGTGGCTACCCCTTGGTGATAATATAGGCGTGATGTTTATTTATTTATCCTTTATTGTTGGTAACACAGGGCGGACTTAATGCCAAGTGGCATTTTCTAGCAGTCAACCCAGGTGATGATGAGAAGTTTGGGTACGTAATCATCTTAGTTTAGAACCTGTTTAACAAAAATTTTTTTTGTGACATTGTTACTGACTTCACGTATGACAAAACAAAAGACACACTAAGTGTTAAAGCCAGTTAGAGTTGTTGATATAAATTGTTTGAATTTGGCTCCTTTGATTTTATCGTCGCCGGACTCACTCGCTCGCTGACTCACTAATTAGTTCTTTTCATTCTTTTCCATTGTATCTTTACTCCCAATCAAATTATCTAACAATATTTATGCCACATAACCGTTTTATTCAGTAGCTACTAACCTGAATCCTCAGTGTTTCCGATTATTGTGTTTAATAACAAAAATATTTGCGGCATTAGATGAGAAATAATCCTAATCACAGCACCCAAATCTCGAGTTGTTCCAAGTTCCACTACAATAGATATTACAGTAATATATTCTAAACTATCTCAAAATTCAAATGGGAACATTCCATACGACGCCAACCGTACATTTGTACATGTGTGCCCTTGAAAGCGTTAGAGCAGGACACTGATATAGAACTATCTTGCTCATACAGATATTAATAATAATATAGACCTCACAACTCCCCCATACACTGCTATCTGATTCAGAACTAGGCAGAAACTGCTATGGTAATCAAACCCCTGATGAAGTACATGTAAACGAATATAACATCACGCTTGTGTCCGCGAAAAAGAAGGTAGAGGTATACAAATACAGCTTAAAAATTGTAAAACTGCTATATGTGGCTGTAAGTGCCAAGGGAAATCAAGGCTCACCAAAGTTAAAAAATTGACGAGCGTTTACGAATAGATAAATGTCTATAGAAGAAGATTTTCAGGTGTTAGTGCCTTCTATCTACACCGGGATCTGGCCGCGATGATATACGTTTGCCGATTAATAAATAAAGCAATATTGTATGGTAGGTTGTATATTCGCAGTTCGATGCCCAATCTATCCATCAAGGTCCAGAGAAGCCGTATTGTCGATACAACACCACAGATTGTAGGGTTCGGACGACACATTTTGTGGGAATGTACAATATTCTGACGGCTTAATTGCGAATTTGCCAGAGTGCGCCGCGGCGAGGCAAATTTAAAACATAATATTAAAAAATCATTTAGCGCTCGCCGGCGTGATGTTATAACCGCGGTTATCGTGTTTAAATTTGAAAAATATATTCGGTAAAAACTAACACATGGCGTTCAATAATTATATCTCCTCCTATACATATCTAGATTATAAACAGAATATATTATGTATGTGTATATAAGTAAACCTTTGTAAAGATAGAAATACTCAGCGTCCGATTCTCTCTACCTAACCCGCAATGACCAGGCATAAGCATGTAACAATATAAACATATTTCGTTGTCGCTCAGAATACACCTACAATGGTAAAACGAACATTGACTAGATTCTGATTGACACAATCACTGACTGACAAAATGATACGAAAATGATAGAAATGGCGTGAGGCAAATAAACAATAGTCGCTGTCCGAGTTCCGGTTATAACCGCCCCGAACCAGTTCGATGACGTGTCTGAATAGGTGGGTGAGCCTATTGCAGTGCACCGGGAACATAAATTTTGGTACTGTAGATTTATAGTGCAAACGTTTCTATAAGCAATCAAAATTTATCGAAATTCCCTCCATTCGACAAATACACAATTAACGATCGTTAATAATGTACCTACTGGTTTTAAAATTGATGAAATATATCTTCCTATGTCAATGTATTGTAGGTAGCTTATTCGAAATGTACATTGTCAAGTTCTTCGAAAACGTAATAAAAAAACGTAACATCACGCTTGTAATCCCCGAAGGGTGTGGTACACTCCCACGTTTTTTTACCCGTTACGTTTACGTCCCATGAAAACCGTTGTGAGCCTATTGCTATACGCCGGGCACAATTCCAGACTTCGAGTCACTACTGTCAGGTTTTTCAATTGGAATAATTTATGGGTGTTTTATGAAGTTGGTTATTGGATTCTAAGATATTGTCTTGCTTAAAGTGATCCTTATAAAGAATAACACAAAGTGGGCATAAAATACATAATTACTTTGGTTATAATATTGATAATAGGGAAGTCTCAAGTTCTTAAGACAGAAGTATACATCCAAAACTAAATACAAAAATGACAGCACAAGACAATTATTTAAGTTACCATTCTGTCTGCTCGGAAATCGAACCCGGGAACTTTTGAATAGCTACGGTGACCGTTGCACCATATGTGGGTCATCATAGCTCAAATGAGGGACCTTTATTGCCTCATTTTTTGGCAAGGTTTTTCGGAGCGCACGTGTCGAGCATGACTTTATTTGATTTATTTCCCGTGACATTATTCACTTTGTGTACAGTTGAGTGTAGACGCTTTATTTCCGTCTCTTTCTCAACTCTAATCAACATTGCATATAAATAATTATTGGTGGGAGAAGGGCGAGGATATGTTTAATGCTGTCGAATGTCAGTTCGATATTTTGTGACGAGAAAGAAATCAGAAGATTATCAGACGCTTCGAGATTATCAGTCGTGGTCGTATTTCCAGGCTCGGTGGTTCGCTTTACAATTCTCCGTCATTCGTCACATATTATTGCCTTTCATGAGCAATCGTGGAGAGGTCCGTCCAGCGTCTATTTTATTTATTTATTTTCTTTTGTTTTACTTACGCACAGTTGACGAAAAAAACAACATTGATTACGAATATAAAATCTAACTGTACCAAGTAAGTAAATAATTAAAAATATATTTTCCCGCCTACTTCCCATAGGGGTATGCAGAGATTAAGGACTTCCACTTGCTATGGTTTTAGCAGACTTCTTTCGTCTCCTACACTTCTTATTGCAAAAAATATTTGATATTATTTCATTTATGGGATGTATACGTGATATTTATATAATAACTTATAATGTTTGTATGTTATTCCAAAAAAGTATGTTCCAAAATTTTATGTCGATAGCCAATTTTAATGATTTTCAAAAATTCAAAATTTTTCACATTTCCCACATATATTCTTTCTTATAACCCCAAGTATCCTCTTTAAAACAAGCTGTGTTTCATTTCCGTAGCTATGATAATGTTCGAGATATTCAATAAGTAAAAATGAAAAACTGAAATAATAGCAAATTTTTGAACTTTGCGTAACTTTTGAAAAAAAAAATTTTCCCGTTCTTAAAATGTACTCTGATCGAATTTTTTCACACACATTTTTGTTTCATTGCCAAGCGATGATCCTCCTCGGTAAAAGTGTAAGAATCGTGACACCGTTTCGATTTCGTTCACGTGACTTTGTTTTTTTATTTTGTATAGAATTGAGCCGTATTTTCGTGGATGTGTCTCAACATATGCAAATGCGATCTCAACTACGCGTCGAATGGACTCTGCGAACAGAACATTTCCCTTTGAATCCTTGTAAAGTAGTAACATATACGTGGAATACGAGAATAAAAACGACTTCAATACTCCTCATTTTGGCTATTGGTACTTTATTGTGATATTTAAAGCTGGGTAAGTTAAAGAAAGGGCGGACTTAGTTCTTAGAGATATAGTCTACTAGTCCTCCCAATGATAAGATATTGGTGGCAGATGATAACGATTATCATGAGGACAAAAGTGTAACCTAAACAACAAATAATATAATATACATAAACAATATACAAACATATAACAACTACATATTATACGTAGTGCTTTTGTAACCAGTAACTTATGTTTAAAAAGCCATTCGTAGGCCGTTTCCTTTATCATTGCTTAGCGATTACCGGAACAGGTTACAGAACATGACTGGCATTTGTTACCTAAAAAAACTCGAAAAACTTCGATTTCTCGTTGATTTTTATTGATGTTAGTATTCCTATAACAATGTGACATTAGTACGAGCAAGGCAGTCGTATCACCATCAACCTGTTTTTAATCCTAACTGCGTCGTTGGTCGAGTGGTTGCAAGCGCGACTGCCGATCGGGAGGTCATGGGTTCAAATCCCGGCTCGGGTACTATTGAATTTTTCTAAT
>DWME01008701.1:0-11497 GCA_018244795.1 Parelbella ahira ahira
CCTCTCAATATGAGAGGAGACCCATATTCCAACAGTGGAATGACAAATGGGTCGATTATTATTTATTATTATTATTATAAAAAATCCAATATCGCCAATGAAGTAATTGTTACACTGATTAAGATTCTTTTTGGATTTACAAATTGTTTAATTTTACGGCAGCACCAAAACCGTATACCGGAGCTGAAGATGATGACGATATTAGTGATGTTCCTAAACATCTGCGATCACTATTCTGCTTAAAAAGGATACAAATCCAGAATGCAATGAAATCAAGTATCACAGAAATACTAAACGGCAGTAATGGACTTTCATCAAACAAGGTTGAAGAAAACCGCCAAATTAAAACCGCCATACATATTCCTTATAAGAGAAATATACCTAGAACTATAAAGAAAAGTCTAATTCGCAAACAAATGTACCTGAAAGTGTAAACATTGGTACGAATATAACGCAACATTGACTTGCTTTTCTTACAGGTTTATAGACCCGTACAGCGCGTATAGCGACAGCTTATAAAGACGGACCTCAGTTAGGTTATCACAAAGTTATTAGGTTGCGATATCCTGGACTAAATATCCTGAGTGAGTTTATAAATACTTATATAAATTTTTGTTTTTTTTTGTGACATTGACCACTGGTTTTCGCAGAAAACATAAGTCCCTTCATTTCACGGTGGCCTATGAGTCAAGCGACTTCGAACTTTATAGCTGTAACCATAGGGGTCTTGCTAAGATGCATGTTGTAGTGAAACAACGGAAAATTAAAACACTGAAAGTTATAATGTTTTTCATTCGTATTTTAACGGAGATAACTTCGGTGAATATGTCGATTGGGTTTGTACTGACCCTCATTTGACTGAGGGCCAGTTACGCCGTTATTGGGTTCAGTGTTAATTTGTCGTTACCACCCGACCGGCCAAGTGTTGAAATTTAAGTAGGTCTGTGTTCAAATATCCTTCCAACGACATCGACCGCTGTTTTTCATTTATACACCAAAAAATCTGTTCATTTTCGTGACATAAAAATATATTTCAATTTAATAGTATTACTTTTTTATTTGTAACAAACGAATTGTTTCCTAGCGTTCACGATTTTCACCTTCTATGGAAATTTGTGAATTGCTATTTAAACAATCGAGAAATAAAATGATCTTTACATTAAATGCTTGCTATAAAGTAAATAAATATAATTCCTTATATTGTTATATAAGACACATGTAGTTTGTGAACTTATCCAGCTCCTGATATGGCTTCTACCCGTCTCATTCTGTTCTATATAATAAAGCTTTAAACCTTGCCATATTATTAGAAGATTCGTATTCACAGTGTAACGATATATAAAAGTCGATGATGATGATGGTGATGAAAGACATACTACTCCCTTCACCCTTTCATCGTCGTCTAACTGAATAGAACTTTCTCTATCTACATTGAATACGACCTTAAGCGCTCCCAAACCAATATGTTACATACTCGTATTTAGGGCAGGTAAACCTGAATTCTATTAATAAATTACTGAGGCGTGTAACAGATGTTAGGTAAGCCTAGTGATTAGTCTTCATAGAGATCTTGTGTAACGATTAATTTAACATGGTAATCAATATTTAGATGTATTGGGAACTACTGGTATATTCCATATAACATATGTCTGACAGTTCTAAATTCTCTCTTGTAGACCTAATAAGAGAAGAAATACATGGTTACGTTTTGATAGTATATTGTTCTGTCATCAATAGTTCTTTAACGTTTCTTTTTTCTTCTTTCTCCATTAGTAAATCTCTGGGAAGCTTCAATATGCGGCTCGTATCCCTTCGTATGCTGTCCTATTACTTATTCGTGGTTTACTGAATCTAAAGATTTTACCTTCATTAGGAAGTCAAATATTCTACCCGGACGTTACCTAAACTCCAATTAACTAACTTATTATAATATGAAAAAGGAATCCAGACCTGATTGGTATTTTTTATTCAACCTCTTATTACTATCATTAGCAATACATGCAAATACTTATATTTTCGCAATATTGCTGTTGATTTTGGGTAGGAGTCCGGTTTAGCCGTATGGAATATCGATAGACTGTTTCACATTATGAACAAAATATGTAGCTTCTTACCTTCTTGCCTTTCATTCTAAGAGAAGACCCGTGTCTAACAGTTGAACAATATCGGGTCGAGATAAAATGTTACTTCTTCATGTTATAAGAGTAACAATAGGTAGAGTCTCATTTTACTTATAATCTCAAGAGAACATGCTTCTTCGTAAGGCAAATAAAAGACAACTTGCATTTACACCCTTTGAAATTTACGAATGTTCATTATTATTAACTCAATAAATATTTTCGAAACACAATACAGAAATAATACTGATAAATTATAAAAGGGACAAATATGAACTCAAAATCATACAGTCGTCTCTAAAGACATGTTTAAGCTTCCGCGTTTTGAAGGGTATATAAATTCAAAGCCTTTTTATGTATGGCAAACATCATAAATGCTTACAATATGAGCTGCTTGTGTGGGACTAAGCCATCATTTTACTGCGACCACGATTCAAGCAACACTAGGTCCGATGAAAACTAGATGATGCATGCAAGTTTTCAATATCTAAATGGAGACTGCATGGAACACTCAGCCAAATTGGTTATTCGTAAATGTTTGCCCGTTGATTTAAATGTATACAAATTCGAATATCGAACGAACGTAAGCGGTCCGAGAGATGAAAAGTTTGTATAACTCTTTCGGCGGTTTAAGATTCATTGGTTTTTGGTTAGTATTTTAATATTCAAAGAGGTTTTTATAACAAAGATTTGATGTATAACTTCTATACTAAAATATAGCTATCTACCGCAAGGCAATTTTTTAAACAATTTGTGTTTCGGTTTGAAGCGAGTAATTTGCCCGACCACGTCGCTATGCGTACGTCCTACGAAAACCGACTGCCTGTATTTAAGAGCGACAAGGCAGGCCCGTGTGATTGAATCCAAATACTACCTAACACGTCCGTGATATTGCCGTACATCAAGATACTAGTGGAGTAAAAAATAAAAACAAATCGTAATATGAAGCTTGTAATCCCCGAAGAGGTAAGCAGAGAAGTGTAGTACGCTTACACGTTTCAACAGTTATGTTTACATCCTAGCACGGCATAGTTAGTAAGCCTATTGACATATACCGGGCACAGATCTAGCCTTCGAGTCACTACTAGAAATTTCTACTAGAATATCTAAGTTAGAAAAATCTAGTACCCGACCATGATATCCAATCAACCAAGCAGTAATTTTCCATTATTTGTAAACTATTTTATAATTTTATCAAAATACTCACGAAAAAGGTTACTTGGTAATTTAAATCAGGGAGAAATAGACTCTAGTGAACACTTGTAAATAGGTAAACATCTAAGTAGAACATTAGTGTACTCAGCGGAGCGTGAAGGAGCAATCGAGCGGGTGGAATAAGCACAGCTTCACTTAAACATGTGTATTTTCATGTTGTGTGAATGACGTCAGCATTTATATTTATAGAGAAATTTACTTAGTGCGTTATGAAAACATAATTATATTCATATTCCAAAAATATTCTGTTTTGTCTGAAATCTATATATATAGTCGATTTGGATTAACGATATGTCGACATTTTATGAAAACCTTAGACATTTAGCTATTAATTTATACTACAGTATTATTGTGTTTGCTATTCCGTACCCTTAAACTGAAAATGGAAAGTTAAAAAAAATGAAGTAGATCTCTGCTGCAGAGAACTACAAAAAATGTTAGCTTAAATGAAGACAGACAGACAAACATTTATTTTATTAAATCCATGTTTTAAGAGTTAGTGACGACCGTATGGATATGTGAAATTTGGCCTTGAAAGAATGAATTTAAAAAGCTAACGACTTTTTTTGACGTTGGCGTTGCGCGTTCTTTTTTGGCGGGAATTTGAGTACACTGAAAGTGATTTTTTTCTAGAGAAATACTGTACATTTAAAATTGTGACTAATGACATAAAAGTTAGTAGAAAAATGTCGAAATAAATATTTTCGCCACTTAAAGCCAAGACAATCATTATGAAGAGCGTCAGCCCGTCACAGCTCACTGGTTTACTATGAAATGCTGCAGACAGAAGCAGGATGTGGGAATGGGATGGCGCTAACGATGATGATGATGAGTGACATGACATGACAGTGACTCTAATGAGCGACAAAGTGCCCTATCATATCTGATCAATAACATCATCAGCAAGTTCTGATTCGAGTTATTGGAAAGTAAAAGACGGAAAAAGGCATGGATTCCTCCATGCTACTATATGCGATCATATAATTAACGTATAGGTAACATAAAACAGATGAAAGGTTAAATGATCTATTTAGAACTATCCAACTAACGGATAACTGAACCAATTTCCTGCCAACTGCAATAAACTAATGTTTACCGAACTCGCGTTACGTGTTTAACGTAACCGTAACGTGAACGTAGTACCGTGAATGCTAAACTATTGGATCCCCGATGTCGGAACATGCAGATTTGGTTTGGCGAGCTGATAGATAGTGAAGTCTGTTAAATGTTAAATTTAGTTAATACTGCGAACTACCTGGTCTCTCGTTACCTAGCCAATACTGACGATTTACTGTAAATAGCTAGATATTTATGTTTAGCATCAGGTTTTTTAATGACACATCAAGTGTAAAAATAATATAGGTACTTATTTAGAACAAGCCTGATAACAATATCATTAAATTTACTATAGAATTTGTAATTATTTTAATTAGAGACGTAATGATGTATAATTAAGCATAAAAGAACAATCAAATGGATTCGTTATATTGAAAACGAAGTTTTCAATAAAGAGTAATAATTACTGAGCCTCGTCTCAATTATACATACAGCGTGCTAACACAAGTTTGAGGCTTCACAAATACGGGCTCTACCTAAATGCGAACAATAAATTGTTATAGGTAGTTTACCCAACGGCAAGTTTGACTCGGTATTAATATTTCATCAGGGGCATAAACACAATAATCAAGTGTTCACACGTTCCGGTAGGAGCGAAACCTGTCCGATATGAATATACAATATCCAGCAGATCACTAATACCTATGAACCTGAGGCACTAAAGACACAGCAGCTGCTGGATTAGTGTTTACATCGTCACTAATAATAATTACCGTGTACAAGGAAAATGTAGAAGAAGCTCAGAACCAGCTTTGACTCGCTTTGGAAATTTAAATACTTCGTCTTACACTCTTACCTTGATCCTAGTTTATGGTCTTAATTCTCTGATTCTGAGAGGAGATCCACGTCCAACAATAGAACGATAAAATTGGTCGTAAAAATATTCTTGTACGCCATAGTTAATTGCCTAAATTTTTGCTATTGGAAGACCAATTTCCGACGTTCCGGTTCCTGGTTAACAGATCTCTTGTGATCGGATCGTGCGAAAAAGGACTTATCGCGGCAAATAAAATTTGATCCAAGATTAACAGAACTTAGGTAATAACACAAACTAGCGTTCGACAACAATCATATTGCTGTTCCTAACTTGCTTTCATCTTAAGACCTGCGACATTTGACGGCCAGCCTTAATAATAACATTGGTATAATATTTAGATTTGGAAGATTTATGAACCAAACACGCGTATGTTTTAAACATTAAGATGAAATTTTTTACGAGATTTTTTTTACGATAACGCAACATGTGATTATGTAGCTTATGTTCATTAAATTGCCTTTAGATTAATAATGATGAATGTGCAAGACGCGCGGCAGTTATGCAAGAATAGGGATGTTTAGCACTCCGAGCTCTCCGCCTACTCCGTAAGGGACTTGGCGTGAAGATATATGTATATATGCGAGTATTAAAATTTGTACCTCTGTTACTTTTTTTATATTTGCTTTACGTAACAGCAAAGATACCCCAGGCAGCGAGGGGGACTATATCCTTGATTCGTCTGGTTTGGAGGGGAAACCTGTGTTTAACAGTGGCACGAAAAAAGTCCTCATAACTAACCAAGTTATGAGGACAGCTAGGTCTACTTCAATATGCTGCTACTGCATTTATAATAGAACATCTCAAAAATTTAACCGTCTCTTCTGAGCCTACGAACGCTGAATCAAATTTTACAGGTACGGTAATAACATAAGTACATAGTAAAAAGGTGGAAAAAACCTTTCCAAAACAACAACATTTATCACATACAAGCTTACGAAGTGAACCAAATTCCACGTGTGAATTAAATATCACAAACCAACACAGGTCACGCTGATAGTGTACCCGACTGTCCAACTAATAAAATATATACGCATAATAATATGTCTGGACCCCTAAAACGTCAAAGTGAAAATACGAGCATGTTAGCTTAGGATTAATAAATTATAGCAAAATTCAATAATGACTGCGCAACTGACCCCTGTCAGTCAAATTAGGGTGGAAACCCAATCGAAACTAAGGTCCCGAGAATCCAATTTTGCGATAGGACGTAACAGATATTGCGCGTTAACACATTCGAAGGTTCTACCGTTAAAAGTACAAACAAAAAACATTAGAACTTTGCAATCGCTTTGTGTTTTCGCCCTTTCGTTGCATTTTCAAATAACGTCATGATTGCCCGGTGAACAAAACAGAAAACTCCATACATAAACACCTGTTTGTCTAATAAAAGACCCATGAGTTTTTGTTTGCCTGGTACAACATTTCTTTAAATAAATATTATATGCTTTGAAATAAATATTACATTGCATGTAATATTACGATATCAGACAGGGGAAGTTAATGTCCAGCATTTACTCAAGCTGTTTATGAGTATGTATGCATATATGTAGGTACTACATTTTTTAATTCTGTATACCTTTAATAAAATTATAATAAATGGAAATATATGTTAGATAGAGCAATATATTATATTTGGTTTGGGATTATATGTTTCTTTGTTCTGTGTCTATATCATTACAGCTCATTAAATGGATTATATTGCTTTGTTTATTTTTTGCTTAAGTTGTAATTGTAACAGATATATTTATAATTTCTAGTAATGACTCGGAGTCTGGAATTGTTTCCGGTGTCTGTACACTACTACTACTCCTATTGCCATCAATAGGCTCACCACCTATTCCATGGGACTTAAAATGTAACTGGTTAACCGTGAGAACGTACTACACTCCTCTGCCTACCGTAATCAAACCATATTTAAGAATTAATGCAATTTTTCAGAAATTATTTATTGACATTGACTTGTTCAATGGAATTAAACTTCAATTTATTTATATTACGCATATTTATGAATTAATCATAACCTATATTAAAACAAAATGCATAGTAGTAATACCTTATCATACTTCTCTCTCTTTTACTATATCGAAACTCCTCTTACGTTCTGAAAAATACGTATTTATTTGTTCGAAATGGCTGTGACATTTGTACCACCTCAATCGAATCTCTCATGCACTTATAACAGCTAAGCTTCAAGTTGGCACTGTTTAGCTCCTTACGTGACCTCATAGTCACGTTTCGCTATTAGTAGTGTTCGGTAATGCTACTATCGGCGATATACTGACTTCATACGTATGTACGTCAGCGATAAATTGGATTATAGGTTTTACAAGTGTCCTTAAGCTGTAATTCAAAAACTTTAATATTAAGGATATTATACACATCAATATTTACGCAAACGCAATATAGACCAGGTTTGCGTTTGCGTAAATTGCCATATTGCGTTTAATCCGATCGCAACCTTAAAATTGTTTTGTTTTTAATTTAAGCGTAATAGCAACATTTACTTAAAAATGATGCCACTCTACTTTTATGTAAAAACGACTACTTTCACTAGGTTTTAACACGGTAAAAAAAATTGCCTAGTGAATTAGAATATGTAAATGTATTTACGATTGTAGGTACGCTACTGGACATAATTAATCATGATGATAAAGAAAGAATGGCCACGTTAAGTAAACGTAACTATTGACATAAACTTCTATTGCATTTAATTTATTGTGATTTTTCATTTTGTCTATAATTTTTAATATCAATTATTTTTAAATTGGTAAACCTCAGGCCGTATCTGTTTGTTTCCATTACTTATTACCTGCTACTCAAAGGTAATATGAAAGAGATCGCTTATTAGCGATAAGCCCGTCCCTTGCATGTTTCTTTATTTCTACAAATTTGTAGTGTCTTCGTTTTAGGGTGATTGGTCTGCAAAAAGAATGATAGTATTATATTGTACCGATAGAAGACCAAAAGTTGGTTCGAATGTGTGAAAGATGATATACCTACGTGAAATAGCAATATACCTACTCGTACAAAGCGACGGCAACTAATTGGTTGAAAGTGAAGAACATATTGCGATGGTCCCAAATTAATTGAGGACGGGGCAGAAATATGATGATGATAGAGTGAGGAAAATATCAGGGTCGCATATTCTCCTGCCGTATGTCGGAGATCCCTCAACGGATACTGTAATAGGGCCCTCACACCAATCTCACAATAACTTGTTGCTTACAAGGGGATATGACTCGCCCCTTGGGATAACACAAAAATAAGGGCAGACGCACACGATGGAACTGTATGCATTGTAGGCAAGTAAAAGTGAATATAACGAAATTTACAAAAAACCCTCGTAATATAAAAATAGGAATGCTATTATCATACAACCTCGTGACTTGTTTTTAGGAATCGTGCGAAAACTGCTAAGTAAAATGTTAATTTAAACCCCATTAGTTTTAGTTAAATTGGATAGGTTATCGGGAACAGAGGTAAATATGGGTACGAAATGAAATATTGTCAAAAACGTTAACTTTTCCTTAGTGTTACGTCCATAATCGTTGATAATAACAAAGAAGAAAGGAAATATTGCTGTATTAGGAACCTTGAACACAAACGAATTAATAATCAACGACTCAGCAAAGGAAGGTTCTTCATTAATTTTTCAGCATCTCACCACACACGTAACTCTAAAACTTGTTTTCTGTAGTAAGTGAATAAAACCGAGTAAGTAATTTTCATGTGTTATCTATAATGCTAAGGGTTACAGTACTTTTGTAGAATCGACGAAATATACATTTCAATCAAGACCGGTAATATATTAGCGACTTTGCGACTTTCAGGCGACAGTAAAGATAAACATCGTACATTTCCTTTGTATTTATTTTAACCAGCCTATTGGTTCAGCAGTTAATAAGACCAGGTGCTGGACAGGAGGTCCCACGTTCGATTCCAAATGATACAAATGCTTGTTATGGGAAGAAAAATTTGTTTTGTATCGGGATGTAAAATTATATATATATCAATGCATAAATATGTATGAATAAAGTTATCTAAGTAGTTAATCAGCTCTAGTTGGAGATGAGATAGTCGTGTAAGAGACGTCATCATCGTCATCGTCATCAGCCTATCTCCTTCACGCCATCGCGTATAAGAGTAATTTCAAGATACTAGGATAATTTATTTTTATTCATTTTGTGCATTATTTACCTAAACCTACGTTTCACAGGGAAGCGTAGAATTATTCTCTACTATAATGATGGTACATGATGAACAATACCATCATTAGTCCGTCATCGTTCGCTGCTGGACGTAGTCCTTTCCAATAGAACGTCACTGAGACCGATCTTCAAAGAAAATGGCACGAGCCACCACGCAACAATATAAAAGTCGTCAATACAACGAACTTAAACATGTAATTTTATACTGGTCCTGTGTTTAATTATATAAAAAAGCCTCCAGTCTCATCATACGGTTCCCCTTAAAAGACTTACCGTAACACACTCTCGATACTACTTAACTGCGACCAGTGGCGCAAACAGAGTTGCCCACTCGGGACGCCCGGCACTTACGTGGTCTTCATGGTGAATAATCTGCCATTGTGTGAGACGACGAACGCTAAACGTAACCAGTACACACACATTGGGAAAAATGATAAAATACTAGCTAGTATTTCGATTTAATTGCGTTTCAGACTACATGTAATTACTCCATGTATTACATGTATTGACTGCCTCGTTGCTCGAGTGGTTGCAAGCGCGACTGCCGATCGGGAGGTCTTGGGTTCAAATCCCAGGTCGGGTACTATTGGATTTTTCTAATTTAGAATTTCTAGTAGTGAATCAGAATCTAGATCTGTGCCGGTGTATGGCAATAGGCTCACCACCTATGCCATGGGACGTAAACGTAACGGGTGAAACGTGGGAGTGTACTGGTTTGCTTACCCCTCCGAGAATCAGAGGCGTAATTTTACATTTTATGTTGTAATTACACAATTGAAGTGGAAATGGAAGTAATTAGTACGTAATGTACGATGACAAGGGTGATGGTGTGGAGTAAAGTACAGCCTGTATCGAGAGTGTGGCAGCAACCCTTTCCTACTTCAAGAAGGACCTGCAGAGATAATGCTAATAAAGCAACTTGTTCACGTGCGGTCGATTTGCCGACGCTGAAATTGTATAAAAGTCGCTCTGGAAATAGCCGAGCCCAATTCGAACTACAGCACATGTACAAATGTACATGTGTCTCATTGATAGCGAATAACGAAAAGCTAAAGAAAGATAACTCTTTCTAGATAACGTTGTCTGAATATGACAAAAAAATACTAAGAAAAAATGTTTTATATACAAAAGTTTGTGTGACTATGCTTTATACACAAATAAAATGATAAATTTTTCTACTTACGGCCAAATATAAAGTCCTTGCTGATTACGAACATATAAATACATATAAAAGTTTACAGAATGTATTGAATAGTCAATATTTTAGATTATCTAATACACACTGTAACTGGAACGCAATGGGCTGCGATCTTAGAAATAGGGTACAAAGAGCGATAATAATGGAATTTTTATTCGGTCACTAATGCGCACTTATGTTCACATACATATTAGTGTTTATAATCATTTTAAAGGCTGTGGAATCTAGTTTGGACTTCCCAACCTTGCAAAATCGTCGTAAACACTAATACGCAAATGGACATAAGTACAAGTTAACGACGTAATTCATGCCACGACTAATACGCTCGTTTAGCGTCAATCACAATAATAGGTCACTCAAGCGTTGCATATGACCTTATGTAGTCGGCTAATTTGTGTAATGTTGGCTCAATTGGCATTAGACGTCTACGTCTGGCATGCAAATTGCTAGATTCAATTACACATCATAAATCACTTTCGAGAATACTCGGTATTGTGTTGTCGTAGGCCTAGCAAGGTTGCTGGGTGGAAACAGTCAGTAGAGGCGAGCGACTCCGAGCTCAGATAGGTTTCAGACAAACAAGATTTAGTGATATACAATAATTTCCGTGTCTCACACAATGTATTGTCGGTTAGTCAATACTCCATCATCCGCCAAGAAGCTTAATTCTTGGCAGGAAAAGCTTAAAGCTTAGCGATGCCGTATAGTCCAACCAGAAATATCTTTTTCTCGGAAAGATAAAATATCGATCCGATCTTGATGTTATAATAAATAATAATAATAATCGACCCATAGTCATTCCACTGTTGGAATATGGGTCTCCTCT
>DWME01008702.1:0-11496 GCA_018244795.1 Parelbella ahira ahira
GTCTAAAGGTATTGGTAGGTAGACAAATAAAAATTAAAGCTTTTACAATAACCCTATAATTACAGCTAGGTCTAGTTTAAACACGAGTGTGTTGGTATCTTCAAGCTTTTAACTTAGTTCAAAGAACTAAGAACATTTATTTAAATGAAGATAGTGTCTAATGTTAGCACTGACTAAATTGAGTATTCTATTTGTATTGCAAATATTTCATAATATAATGAAAAATGTTTGTAAATATTAATATGTCATATTATAAAAAAATCATTAACAAATTAATAAATGTATGTTTGAAACAACAAGTAACATTATTTCATTATCAATCTGTACAATAGTTTAATCTATTGTATGCTTTGTGGTTTGCTATCACAGTTTAAATGTTTCAAGGTGGAATAAAACAAAACCATTTAATAACAACTGTATTGTTTATGTATATAATTGAGATTACTTTTAGTTCTATTAAAAAATGAAAGTTATAAATTGTTTCCATTTTGGAACAAATAGTCTTTAAATGGAGTGAATCAAAAATTAACAAAGCATATATATTTACTTGTAGGTATACTTGCAAGATCGCCAGCCTGAATGCCCAGTTTAGGGTTTATGGGCAAAACCCCAAAAAGTAGGTCAGGTCAGCAGTAGACTGAGACAGGCTGATGATAATGATGAAGTATACTTAGTTAATAGGGTAAACAAATTATAGATCATTAACAAATAAATTAGATGGAGGCTTCATAGTGTGTGGTTTACAGCATAGTGAGTGCAAATCCATACCATTGATAGATTACTGTATTAACTTAGGATTTAATGTATTAAACATGAACAAATCTATTTACTGAAGCTATAGCTTATAATAATCTAGGTCTAATGTCTTCTCTTTTTCTGTAATGCTCTTACTTTCACTTTAATTACTTATGTTATGGAGTTATAAGTCTCCTTTATAGATATTTGTACAATTTGTCACTAAGCCAATATCTTAACAATAGAAACAAATTATGAAATTAGTATTATCTGTAAATACAATATGACAACATTATGCTCTTTGTTAGTGGTGATTTATCAGGTTAATTCATAAATAGATAACATGTATGTAGCTATTTAAATGCTATAATTCACAATGTTTGTAAAGGATATTAAAATATTTACTGTTTAGAACATAATTTGGATTTTAGTAACAAGTTGAATTTGAATAAGTGGGTACTTGTTTTGTTTAAACATTTTGTGCATAATAAATGTAAGGTACAAAAGTGTATAATAATTTTTGGATTTTTCCATTAGATATTAAATCTTAAATTCTCTTGTTATATTAGTTTATACCCTTTCATAATTTAGTTAAGAATAAAACAAGTTTTGACGAATTATTATTGAAAATATAATTTGCGAACTAAATAAAGCGTGATTTAATGCAAAACGTAAACAAGTGAGTCAAGAAACTCTCGCTGGGCGAGAACAACAAACATAAGAGACGGTATCAACCAATTATACATACCTTTCTCTTCCTTCCTTTGTATACCATGGCAAAAGCACCATGTCCAATTATATCCTGTTTGGTGAACTCATATTCACCCACTTGGATGACTTCCATTTTCACTAATTTCCCTTTAACCACAGACATTTTGAGTTTCAAATTTATTCACTTCTATACTTTGAGACAAAAGATCAATACTATAATTTTGGTAAACTCGCTCTGGGAACTTGACTAAGCGCTACATTATGACTTTGAGCTCCTAATCACTTCCTGTAAGTCTCCATAAACACTTTACTTTAACTAAAATCCTGTACACTAACTTAACATTGTTTCAGTAGAGAAACACAACATACAATGAACGCAAAATGTACAAAAGTGATTTTATTTCGTGTTGTGTTGTGCTTGATTTTGCGAAATAAGAAAAATATTGCCACTATAAATAATTTCTTTAGTGTTGCCAGTTTCCAATGCATTCAGAGTAATGTCATATAAACGTTTAATCCCAAGCCTGTTACCTAGCGGCGGATTGATGAACTACATAAAAGTAAACATTCTAATTTAAAATACGTGTATTATGTAGTGTTGTGGCAATCATTGCAATATTATATATAGGAAAATATAGCCTCTATAGAAGCGTATGGCTATATTATTCTTTTTTAATTTCCGGCTTTTTTCTTTATAATCGATGTAAGTCACAACATCTGGCAGTCGTACAGGTAAAAAATTTAAATAACGAAGTAAGAATAAAAAAGATTTATAGGAATATATTTGTAAAGAAATTTATTGATATTACAAAGCACATAAATACATAAAAAACATTTTCTGCACAGTTCTTTGTATTTTATTTATTTGTAAAAGGGCAATATTGTATCTGTTCTGTATGAAATTACATAATACTGAATAACACAAAATTAGCATGTTGATGACGATCATCAGATGTTACTTGGTGATTTCATATTTTATAAGAGTTTAACAAACTTATTTTAAGTAAATAAAAGTGAATTACAGGTGAATTTGAAAACACTATCTTTTTTGATCTCCTAGGTCCTCAATATTGTCCTCATCAATCTGTAAAAGCAAACATATATGATTACATTTCACTTTAGAAAAAAAGTTTTTTCATCAAACACAATAACAATAAAATTTATGCTAGACTTAGGAACATAGGCTCTTTTTGGCATTTTAATAAGCACAAAAAATAGTCATAGAAAAAATGGAAATTACCCCTGATAATCATTAGATTGTCAGTACAATTTACAAATGCAGATTAAAATTCCTAGCTGTCATTTTCCCTGCCTGTTCAAATAGTGCCACATTTGTCTAAGTGTGTTCATATTGTATTCTGGAGTGGAGACCGCAACTTGGCAAACATAGCGTAGGACGCTCTACAGCTTGGTGGAGTGACAATATACCCAAAGTGGCTGACAGTGGTTGGATGCATAGAGTAGAAGTTTGAGTTCAGTGGTGTGCCATTGGAAAGGCCAAGTCCAGCAGTTGACGATGACAGGCTGATAGTGTGTGTGTGTTCATATTGATAACAAATATACATTATAAAACAATCCATTTACTATGAAGAGCGGTAAAATCAGTGATAGCCTAGTGGTTAAGAATTCAGCCTCTCACTCCGAGGTTGCTGGGTTCAAATCCATGGTGCGCACCTCTTTACAAAAGTGTTTTAAGTTTGAAGATCACTTGCTAATGGTGAGGGAAAACATCGTGAGGAAACGTGCACATTTAGAATTTACAAAAAAAAGAAAAATTTTAAGGTGTGTGAAGTCTGCCAACCCGTACTTGACCAGCAAAGCCTACAGCTACTACCGACTACAGCCTTAACCCTCTCAATATGAGAGGAGACCCATATTCAAACAGTGGAATGACAAATGGGTCGATTATTTTATTTATTTTATAACAATGAAGAGAACTTAGATAAATTCAATTCAACAAATATAGATGAAATATTTAGAATCTTGAAAATATATAGTTACCTCTGGCCATTTTTCTGGTATAACATCAAATAGGTCATCTTTCACGTCACCTTGAATAACTATTTCATCATCACCAGTCACTGAAGATCCACAAGCAAATTTTGTGCCAAAAAACTTTGCCGCTACTTTAAGGTCAATATCTGGAAATTTAAATTTGTGTATTAAACACAAAATGTTCTTATTTATACATATTTTTTTTAATACATGTCACTATTTTTAATTTACAATGAGGATAATTAACACATTTCATAAGATTTCAATATAGATAGTTAGTTGTCCATAGCTGCCAGTCAGTATGTATTTAGTAGTAAAAAAGTACAATATTCATTACTACAAGTAATTTAAAGTAGAAAGGCATTTTTTAAAATACTCATGACCTATTTTTCAATTCAATGCACCTAGCACTATAATTATGTAGATACAAGTCAATAAGGCACCAAAGTAATAACTGTCTTTAGCTAATTAAAGTGAGGATAAGAGGTAAAAAAGGATGCGAGTTGTATTGCAGCAATCACAAATTATGAATTTGTTTAATTAATCTAAATGTGTTTGTCTTAGAGTTGAAGTCCTTTGTAAAATGTAACTAAATGAGGATTCCGAGGTTATTGCTAGCAAGAGTTTCAACTCAAACCATTCAGATAGTAATTTTGGGAATTACAACAATATTTGTTGACACATTTCATAGTGGGACCTACAACATGTGGGATGAAACCACATATTTTCCTGACATGAGGCCTGTGAGTTGCAATAGTACACCAGTGTGTTTTGTTGGAAATCTCAGAGTTCTGCTCATGCAGAGGAAGACTACTGATGAGATTTTCATGCGGTAAAAATCTATAAAATATTTCTCCTAGGTTAACAGTGTTTGTTTTGTTTCCTCACAAAATAAAAAAAACGGCTAAAATCTTGACTTCCAAAGCTATAAAAATGTTTAATATGCTAAAGATTGCAAATCACTCTGACTTTAATGTGTTACTCAAAATCTTGTGCTACTGAATAGAACATTTTGACTTACAAGGTTAAAAAATAAAAGCACAGATTATGCGAAAAAAATAATAAAATATAAATATAGGAAATTTTGATGTCTAACTTAGTATTTGAGACTTAAATAGGGTACAAGAGATTTGGTACACAAATAATAAAATCCTTAAGGAATATGGCTTACCAAACGTGCTAAGTCCTGACACGACGGTAACAGATTTCTTTTTGCCGCGGGGCGCGCGTGATACCTGAACTAACTTTGGAACGTCTTCCTTTTTTTTCGACTTTAACATTCCCTTACCGCCCCGTTTTTGTCGTTTCTTCTCCTCTTCACCGCCAGCATTTTCATCTTCATCTGTAATGCAATAGCCAACGACCTTCGATTATTGAAGAAAGATACAAAAAACAAGATTTATCACAGTAAATAAAGAACTTAACCTCCAAAAATGTACAAAAATTCTTACCGATTTTCACTTTCTCAAATTCTGTTGGCAAATTTTTTTCCAGCCATTGCTTACATTTGTCATATTCAGGGTAATATTCACAATATTCTATTGGCATAGTGCAATTACCACAATATAGTACTTTTATTGGATACGTAACTCCTTCTCGGGGTCCCATCGTAAGATCTCGTTCCGCCATACTAATATTTAATATCTACCTACAAAATTGTTGCATACTATATCAGTCTAATATTTTTTTTCCGGCACAATAAAGTATAAGAACTATCATCCAATTAATTGGAATTTTTGATTCAGTTTAGAGGACTGCAGTCTATCAAGTCGGCACTTCCGACTTCAGTCAGTTTTTCAGGTCCAAGCATAGATTATACTTTACGAACCACAGACAATTCACTATAAAATTAACAGATAAGTACAGAACCAGAAACTAATTCAGCCGTCAGTTGCTTCAATCAGTATAATGTTGTGTGACCCAATTTTGTAGAAAAATAAATGCCTAAAAAATGAAGAAAAACGTATCAATGAAAATATATTTGAGAATAAGTCAATAAAATTTATCTTTAACCTGTAACTGGACGTTATGGAAAGTACGCTAATAGGCGGCCACGGCCACTGTGCTTATGTTAATCTGAAGTATAAGTTTAAATCGGTGTTAATTCTTGATAACGCTGTACAAAATGGGGGCTCATTAGCTCATTTCATGTGGCATAACGTCTAGAAAAATGTATCAAAAGCATTTATTAGCACTTAAAAAATGACAAAATTTATTGCCAACTAAGGAAAAATAAAAAGACATTAAGTTTAGCTAGAAAACTACTTCTAATAAATTAAGGAAATGAAACAGGATGAAAGAAGACCAAATTTTCAATGAAAAGGTCCATACTACCCAAATTTCACCTTCATTATATATATAATTGTATTTAAACAGGGTAAGGTTGAGGTACCTAGGTAGGATATCGACACCAATCAGCCAATGTCCGGCTAAGTTGCCTTTTACGACGCTTTTATCTCGGCATGGGATTGAGTGATGTACCTACCTATTCCTTCCCCGCTCCGAGAAATTTATTATAGATAGCTTCTCATATTCTTAATAATTGACTAAAGTACATGTTTAAATTGGGTGGTTATTTGAATTTATTAATTTTAACAATGCCTATAGACATTGTTTAAATTTTGTATGTGTTTTCTAGGCAGGTGTAAGTACACCCTTCAGCGCGCTGCCGCCGTTACCCATAAATAATACAAATATTAATATACAAAAATTTTTATTGATGCATTTTATAACGTTAATAAACAAAAATATCTATTGTGCAACATTTTAAGTTTGCTAGAAGACGCATAATTCATAATTTTCAATATTTCACCACTTCTCTTCGGAGTATTGTTTTTAAAAGTTATTAAGTCCAAAGTTCATTATACTACACACAACAGATCCGTTTCATTGTCTGATTAAAAATTATTTTCATTAATTTTATATGAAAAGGTAAGCAATGGCGGGCGCATTCAGTACCAACATAATATACCGGTATTAGTGATATTTGTGTGATTGTTTTCTTGACCTGAAATAGATTCGAGCAGGTAATAAAACTTCATGAAATTATATAAAGTAATCAATTTACTAAATATCAGTACAAAATTTACATAGGTAGTAAAAACTTTGGTTTTGTTTATTGAACGTTATTAGGTAATATTAAAGTAAAATTACCAGTCCATACAGGTAATATAATGAATAAAAATAAATTAAATGTTTATTAAGTTAATAATAATTTCTGTAATAAATGTATTTGAAAAACTAGCGTGCCGTCCAATATAGTGCCGAGATGAATTAGAAATTAGTCTTCATGTTCAATATTATTTAAGCAAATAGATTAACATACATAAATCGTACATATGGGTTGTAGAAAAGTATGATAAAACGTACGTTTAGAGTTATCTAGGCACGTAGCGAACATTGTTATTATTTATTTTTATATTGAAATTACCGGCAAAGTAAATGTCAAATATACTTACATATTTATAATTACACATGTTGATCATACATTATTTTTATGATCGTATAAAGCTTACAATAAGTTTATATGTAAAAAATACAGATAACAATTAAGTATTCAGGATAAAAATTCGAATCATAAAGTATGGAGAACTTGGACATAAACAGGTGCTAGTTCAGGCTTGGATGACATAAAAAATTAGGAGTAGATTAGACGCTATCAATTTTCCATTTCGAATTATATTTTCTGCAATTTAAAAACACTCTAGATTTATAGTAACACAGATTGGTATGTAGATGTTTTCGGAATTTGTCAGCAAATTTTTGACATGCCTCATTCTGGGGCCTCGGTTACGTGGTCTTAACAACTATATTATATATAAGCGACATATACGAGAAATATAGTCTTAGAATTGAAGGAAATAATCAGTAGCAATAATGATTAAAGTAACAACAAAATATCTCGCCTGTAATCCAAAAAGGAGTAGGCAGAGGAAGGTACTAGTTAGATCAGTTATGTCCTACTCTGGAACAAGTGGTGAGCTTACTCACGCAATAGGCACGCACTAGACTCGGAGCGACTACTAAGAAATCTAAGTTACAACAATCCGAGATGGTACCTGATCCGGGAATCAGAAATAAGATCTCTTGATCAGCAGTCGAGCTTGCAACCACTCAACTAACCAGGCGGTCTAGTTAAAAGCAAATATTAAAGTATTACTGGAAATCATTAAAGTACTGGAAAATTTGTAACATTCGAGTTTTATAAATTTTGGCGTTGCGCGTCAGGTATTTGAGGTAAATATTTGGTAATAAATTAACATAAACACTAAAGAAATAATTGTATCTACTACTGTATATTTTCTTTTTTAAAACTTTGTGTAGATACATAAAAACCGTATAACTACGTTTTGAAGATCCTTCATCCTATTGCTAACGAGTCGTCTTTTAACTGAACAAAAACATTTGTTTCCGTTGACTGATATAAATATCCGTTGTTGATGAAAATATAATTTCACTAAAAATTTAAGGATGCATCTAAAGTTCTCTACGCAACATTTTTCCTACCACCTAACAATACCATTATAAATCCTATTAATACGTACGTGCGGACCTTAGGCATAGACAACAGCAACTTTTTTATAACTGAATTAGCTCACGATAAGAGACAATTTTACACTGATGTAATCTTTGGTAACTGCTCATATCTTCATTTGACAATTTTATAAGATCAAAGCAGAAAGAAGAAACCATAAAATAAAGAACAATTTAAAATTAATGTTATAAAACAATTGCTCGGAAAATAATCTGCTGAAATTATAGTTACTAAGTATTATCTATATGGTGTGCTTATAATTTATATCGTTAGCAAATTTTATCGCGAACCTATAATAATATAAATACAATTACATTATAACTAGATTTAAATAAGCAGCGGAATTGAATCAGGCAGCGGTAAACAATTTAATAAACCTGAATAAATAAATTTGACAATTTGACTGTTCAAAATACAGCTTTTAAATAATTTAATAGCCGCACAGTTTCCTAAGCCTAGTCTTAAATGTATCTCTGTCGTCAAATTGTTTAATTCACTATTAGCTGGCTACCAGCTCTAATCTAGTACTTTTCGCTGTGTTTCAACGTGGATTACGATGGTAATCTAAAACTAGGCAGGTGGTGTTTTTGTGAATTATATATGCGCTACAAATATTAATACTTTCCTTTTTAAAATGTTATACAGTAAAGAAAAAATGGGCGACAAAATAATTTACGTAACATCACGCCTATAATCCCCGAAGGGGTAGGCAGAGGAGTGTTTAACGTTTCACCCCACGTCTCACGTTTCACCAGTTATGGTTAAGTCCCATGAAACAGATGGTGAGCCTATTACCATACACCAGGCCCAAATCCAGACTCCGAGTCACTACTAGAAATTTTAAATTAGAAAAATTCAATAGTACCCGACCCGCGATTTGAAATCAGAACCTCCCGATCGGCAGTCGCGTTTGCATTCACTTGACCGAGGAGGCAGTCAATAACAAAATATTGTGTGTAATAAATACAACCATCCGGTTTATTTTATGCCTTGTTTCCTCCGCTCTTGTGTTTATCGAATAAGGAATACTTTATCCCAACGCTTCCTAATTTATGGCAAATGTAACATGATAGTCTCATAGTACCCTTAGTGCTCGTAGGGTTCGTGGGAACCACCAGTTACTTTGTCATGATTAAAGATGGTTAACATACCATAGTAGGCAGGCACTATACACATATTTTTATTTAAAATATTAACACCTATTATAGTTCAGTTCTTCCTCCAGGGAACAATTGATAGCTAAAATAAGTAACAAACTACCTACATATAATATATTAAAATTCTAAATTCTTTAAATTTTTCTAAAGAGGTTTTACAATTTTTTTATTAAACTTTAATAACTAAGGGAATGTAACGCTACGCTATACATTACTTTAATCTATGGATTGCTCTACACATCGATAATACTGTCGTGTTTCTTGTCGGAAGCCTTGAGTTTTTCTTGCATTAAAGTCAATTTTTCCTGCATGCGTCGAATCTGCAATAATAAAAATGTATGAGAATAGTGCAATAAATCAGCGGTTGTATCATATTTATATTATATTTTTGGAATAACAGTAATATAATTAATTTTAAATTACTTGCTTCGCACAGATTATATCCATAACATCACACAGTATCCGTATTACGTAACATTTCTATCAAAAAAAAAATAGAGTGTAATTACTTTTGTATGTCATAGGTATAATAGTATCATATTAATTAGAACCACCCACGCTATGAGGCGGCAGAGGCGGGAGGCCTAAAATTAATTATCCTTTATTTAAGCACTTGACCAGCGAGAGGACCTAACCTATTAGGAACATAACCCATTTCAACGTGGGAAGAGAACTAAATCAAAGTAGGTTATGTCGTCCGTGCAATTTATAGCGCTCCAGGAGTAGATATATGGTTCCGTGCAGAATATAATGATGTATTCTGTTAGTAGATTTTAAAATTACTGTATAAAAAATTGAAAACTATCTGTATCTTACGATCGGTCGGTTGTGTTGGGTTAAGTTACGTTAGGTTATGTATTAAGTTACCTCTTCGTCTTTCTGTAGTAGCAATCTATCGGTTTCCGTTATAACGACCTCATTATTATTTCCCATTGAATCTCTCTTCAGTTTCCTACAAAAAAATAACAATATTATAAATTTTATAGACACATAAAAATGAGGTTGTCTTTAACGCGATACTTCAAGTAATTGTTAGAATTTAATATAAGTTCAAATTATTAGGAATTTTGTGATAGAAATAAAAGGTATTTAAATGCAGCATGAATACCTAATTATTATAATAATAGCAAACAGACTAGAAGCTATGAAAATAGACATCCGAGTTGTTACCCTCTTTCCCGCATGGCGTGTTGTGAAATTTGCGAGATGCACTGCGCGCGGAAATTCTCATAGTGCACGTCTTGTGTGACGTCTTTCAAATCTTGCATGTGTGTGGAGATCAGCATCGTCCTTAACTTCGTGAAATCTGAGTGTCTGGGGTTTTCCACTGAGGAAAAATAAACTTTATTTTACATGAACTTTATTACTACATAATTAATATTGGAATATATTTATTTTGAAATTAAATAAGCTCGTTTTTACAAATGCATTCAAATAATAGACCTAGTCTCGGGTTCTTGTGTTTTTGCTAAAGATTTCTTTGAGTTGCTTACGTCAAAAGACCGTTTTATTCATTTTAAATCGAATTACCTTTTTCAATTGACAGCAGTGTTGTGAGAGAAAACGCGAACCTTTATTGTGTAAAATGGTTATACTCGTACATATGTATATCGTTACAAAAATAATAAATTCAAAGCGTATCGTTTCATTTCCCACGTGTTATAATTTTGTATAGGTACGGTTTTGTACAAACAGATACACCTAAGAATACATTTTGCTAATGAAAGTTAAAAGATTCTAGGGTCCAAAATTAGCCTAACTAGCTTTCTTAGATCGCATGTCATATCCTTTAGATCGAGTATAATGATGATTACTGACCGTCTACGATGCCCCAAGGGTACTGCCGGCCTCGCACGCGTTTCCCGCCCACTTCCAGCACAGTGTCGGCCGCCACTACCGCGAATGGCGCCGCCGCCTTCAGCTCGCGGTCTTGCTGCTTAAATTCCTCATCTTCGTCACTGTCGCATTCCGGAAACTGATATACCTGGTGAATGCAGTCTTGGTCATTTGTACTTCTAAACATTTTAACAAAGATCACATGATGTCTTGACTGATTTAAAATTTGATAGAGTGACGACCGGTTCCAAACAATGAACCGCAATAAAAAAATAAAATATATAATTATAAATAAAAATATACATAGCAATAATTACGCACTTTATCGTAGCACATCTATGATGTACATTTCCCACTTAATTAATTAATTAGTCTTTGAACAAAATTTTAAAGGAAAGTAATCTTTAACCATATTTCATTCAATTCATGTTTGAGTAATTTACCGAGTAAAAAGTAAAAAGAACTGGTATTGTCTAAAATACTAGTGTCTTATACATTAATGTCACATATTTGATATCTGTAGACGGT
>DWME01008703.1:0-11496 GCA_018244795.1 Parelbella ahira ahira
CGCGCGGTCGGCGGGCGGCGCGGGGGCGGGCGGCGGCAGGTAGGGCCAGTAGGGCGGCGCGTCGGCAGCTTGCGCCTGGCACGCCGCCGCCAGCCCCGCCCAGCTGAACCGGTACGCGTACCGCTTGCCGTGCACCTGGACAACGTTTATTCTACTTGGAGTTAAAAAACCTAACCACTTTCATTTATTTCAGTAGTAAGCACCACTGTTCTATAGAGCTATAGGTCGTCCGGCTTCAAGAATCGAGGTAAATGCCTGATGAACGAAGTAAGTCGAAGACTACACGGTGTTAGGCACAATGTCCTGAAATAACTCAGTATTTCAGAGGCGCTGCCACTTTGAGGGTCAACTTATTCGTTTGGGAGCAGTAACAAGTGACATTTTTGAAACAGAACGTCAAGACGTTTGCATCAGGACCTTGGAGTACTGCTGATTGTTTGGAACCTTAAAAAAACATCTAGATACAAATAATATCAATAATTAGGTACAAAGAGTTAAGTCTGTATGGATATATTTTTGGCACTTAGTGCTCTCTGCCTACCTTCTAAGGGGCCTGACGTGCGATTAAATAATAGATAATATTGATTCATCAAACAGCATTTATAAATATGAGCGTGTAGATGGTGCTGGCGCGTGAGCAAGCGTCACCTTGGTCATGATGTTCTTGTCGTAGTAGTAGCGCAGCGCGCGCGACAGCTTGTCGTAGTTCATGTTGGGCTTCTGCTTGCGGCGGCCCCAGCGCCGCGCCACCTCGTCGGGCTCCGACAGCCGGAACTCGCCCTCGCTCGGCGCGCCCTGCCAATACTCGCACTATATACATACCTACGTAGAAACCTCTACTTTACAGTTTACACACCGGGGCGATGCCAAGCAATTCTACAAGTTACCTAAATTCTATTGTCCTATATCTTAAATAACTCCATCCACCGGTCTTTGGAGGTCCACTTCTGCTTTCAAATACCTCCAAGCAACGTAAATGTACATAAATGAGGTTATAACATTCTTTTGAAAAGCCCGAGTCCAGCAATGACCTGAAGCGGGCTGACAATGGTGTTCACATGATACATTTTTTAATAAAACAATTTGTTACCAGCTCTGAGCCCCCTATGGGCAATCTCTTACCTCCCAGCAGATGCCGGGCGCACCGGCCGCCAGCTCCTCCAGCAGGAACTGCCACAGCTGCACCTGCCCGCCCGAGCTGCGCGCACAGCCGCTCAGCGCCGTGTAGGGATCTACAAAATCGTCACTCCTATCACATTTCCAACTTCAGCCGCGGCATTGTTGCGGAGAACACGGGACGGAAGTCTACACGACTACCGTGGCACCAAGCAGTAAGATCATTTTAATTTTAATTTTTGCAGCTCACTTTTCACTATAGTACCAACTACAGTAACGTCTAACACATGTTGATCACCTCGCATTCACTACACAGGCTGCTGTCACTCCTGTGCAGCATATCACAGCTGAGTCGCGCCGCTAGCTACCAATTTAAATGTTTGATACATGGGTTTTTTAAATCCATTACTAAAATGTTTTCGTTCGGATTTTTGGAATACGTCCCCAGCCTAAATAATTTGATTATGGAATTGATGTACATTACGCTTGTTTGGAGACTCTGCTATAGGTATAAATAAAATGAGTCCTGTCACAGTGCGCGCATACTGGCTAGATTTCAATTAGGTTTCTAAATTATATTTCAGGTTACGGATCACAGATCACGGCTTATTGTAGCGCGTACGCGCGCTGCTGTCCGCCCGCGGCCCGAGCATGCAGCCGTGCCTAGACAACTTCATCATGAAGATTAATAAAGATTTAAGGAACAACGATTTTAATGGGCATTACATGTACAGCTATGGTCACCTATATATCGGTTGTCATGGCGGTTCTAACCCAGATAATAAGTATATATATTTTACCAACATACAATAAAACAAATAACATTATTCACTAAGAAATTTTGTAAGCAAAGTATATTTATGCGTCCGATCTTTTTGATAGTTTTTCTCTGCACGTAAAATACACATATTTTTTTCTTATTTAGAATTCCCATAGCGACTCCGAGTCTGGATCTGTGCCCGGTGTATGGCAATAGGCTCACCATCTATAATAAACTAACTGATGAAACGTGAGAATGTCTACTCTGCCTACCCCTTCGGGGATTACAGGCGTGATGTTACGTTTTACGTTACATAAAATACATTGTTAATATAATAAAGTACCTAGTCGAAGTCGCGGGTATCAGCTAGTAAGCTACATATAAAGTGACTGTTACATCCCAGGCCCCAAGACGGCTACGAAGACACCGTCTACGGGGCATAGCGCTGCGCCGACGGCGTAGCCCCTACTCGCGGCTACGGCGAGACACACCGGAGGTATTGAACAAATACATTCTCTTTATATTTCGCAAAGATAATTTTATTAAATAAATTGAAATCTGTATATAGCAAACGGTCATTATTTTTTTTTGTACTTCAACTAAGGCTGCAGGCTTTTTAGACTTTACGTCCAAACTTACATGGCTTATCTGGCACATGCGGAAACAGTAAATTACAATTTAATGAAATTATACCAACAGATCATTTAAAATAAAAAAGTGTGATATAAGTATACAAGTTTTGACCTAATGTTCCCAATAATTTTTAGTTCTCTTAACAAAATAGTAAATATTTTTATTACTTAAGTGAAATAAAATATGTACCTACGTATTACATATATCTACAAATAAAATGCTCATGAGGTCCTTGAAAAATTGATGAAAAGATATGAGTGAAGTATGTTTCCATCGACATTGTTGGATAGATATGAAAAGAAGGTGAATAAATGAAAACGAGAAATTTGCACTCTTCAAGCATCCTGGCTGGCGCTGGATTGTACCTTGGTACAGTTGCTGGATGCGGCGGTGCTCACTCGCACTCAGCCACAGCATGGCCACGTTACTCGGCCCGCATGCTCTCTCACCACCGCGACTCTCACATAACACTGGTAGAATGCTATTTTAAGCACTCTTGTACATTACATACATTAACACTAAATCCACTTTTAAGTTAAGTCGGCTTACACACCGCTTCGGGCCACTGAGCGCCTTATACATTAAACGCTGTATACGGCTAGTTATCTATTCGTATTCCGCGCTTAAAATCTGTGCAAATTAAACAAGGCCCCGTCCGGATGTGCGTCCGGATGCGCGACCGGAAACCGACGAGTGGCGGCGGCAGCAGGCTCCAGGGCGGCGCAGCCCCCGCCCCGCGCGCCGCCGCCTGCTACACTCTCACCCTGAGCGATGGATCTCGCCGCGCCGGAATGTCACGTGTTAATTTTTTATATTGTGCTAGCTAAACGCTATTTAATGGCGCCCACCGCAAAACTTCGCCTTAAAATTTCATCCTCTTAAATATAGTATCATTACTAGTATAATGATTAACACCCCAATTAGAGATCAAGAAACAAATTCATTCATTGGTATTCGGAGGTCCTCTGCTGGACGTTGGCCTGACCTAATCTTCGCTACGTCTTGAGTCTTCTAAGTGTAAATATTTTTTGCGGTTTTTTTTCTTATGAATATCTGACTTTAAAAGAAATTCATAAAGAGTAAAATTTTAATTTACATTGGGCCACAATGAGAGAACAAGTTTTCACTGCGATCAACGACGATTACATGCAATTTAAAATGTATTGCAGGAGTATGGTAACACGGCAGTTGCCACAATACTGTGCTGAGAAAATGGCCCGTTTAATCCTATTTAGATAGATAGATATCATTACAGAAAAATAACAAACAATATCATAATTAGTGCCACCTACTTGTAGATAAACCTCCTTGTTACCAGAACACTGAAGAGTGGAGAAACTAAATTGTACCAAAATATATAATACATAGGCCTATCGCACAGGGAATGTTCAGGTATCTGGTACGCTCTTCGTCTCGTTTTGAAACATAATGCTGTTTTTGTTTGACAAACAGACAGATGCGTCACCTGATGGTACACGGTCACCGTTCCTTCTAAATATTTGCAACAGCAGAGGCGCCATTAACGGGTCGCCGTAACACGTACCGCTGTTTCCATAGCACATATGTATGCACATACTGAGCCGAAAGCAATGCCACGCGTGGCCACTGCGTGACGGACGCAGCTGGAATACATGCAACGTGACAACGTCTGCCCACGTGGTGCGGCCGACCGCTCGCAGAGCATAGCGCCCGGCAGCCATACATATCTACTCGTGCAGTTTACATCTAAGTATTCCGTAACTGTATTTGCTGATAAAACGACGCGAAAAGATATTTTTGGGTAACGTTAATACATTTGGAGTGTGTTTAATATTAAGTACTCATATACAAACATTGCCTATAAATTAATAAATGTTGCAGAATTAATTAATTACTGAAAAATATTGAACGGCATCAACGAACCTCATAAAGTAATACAACGCAAGCAGCGGTGGGCAGATGGCGTGCCGCGCGCCGCCGACCTAGCTTTTTATATAAGAGTAACTTTATCTTTTTATTAGGATCAAACAGTTGTAACCATGAAGATTTTTAAGACTACCTAAATACATTGTGAAGAAATCTGCACACTACAGCATTCCGTCTCCGAGGCGCGTAAATTCTGCCAACCCTCACTTGGCCGGCATGGCAGACGCTAATCAATCTCATTCACTCAGCTCCATTAGTGGAACAAAACCGGATCAAGGGTGGTGATGATGAACCAATAAATATAAAGGTTGACCCCAGGGGGCCTCGGCGCGTGAAGTCATTCCTGGGCGCGGAGCCGCGGCCGCGCGCCCGCAGGATTACGCTGTGATCCCTCGCTCGGTTGATTTAATAAAAGCACCCGTGCGTCGCGCGCCGGCCGCATGCATTATGCATGGCGCCCAGCCGCGCTATCTGCGCCGCCTTGTGATGAGATTGCGCCCTTCATCCTTATTACCGAATTATTCATTCCTTTCTACTTACACACACAATGATATTTCTTACTTCGTCTGTTCACCTATGTGTACTTTTTCGGTTGGAGCGTGTGTCAGGGTAGGGATTAAAATGTTATAAGTAGGTATTACGTACGACGGTTTTGTAAAACTGCCTCCTCTCACAATGATAAGCGGCCGAACACTTCGGCAATGAATTCAAAAGATATTCAGTTTCATTCGTTAAATACGTTGAAATTTCCTATGATTTTACTCGGTCCATTCTTGCTTTATTTAATACAGTAGGAGACGAAACGATTACAGGGAGTTTTTCAAAAAGAACACTATTTGATACTTCAATTTGGAGCGATAAAATTCATTAAGTGGTCATCCGGGTGAGGCAGGAGATGGGACAAAAAACAACGTCGGCGGCTCGTCGCGCGGGCGGCCGCTCCTCTGCGCGAGGAAGCAATCAATTACCTCCTCTGTTCCGCGAGCGGTTCTGAGAAACTATTACCGTGTGGCGCAAGTCACGGGCGACTGCTCACATGCGTAGCTCAATTTATTGTCGCTATCAATTTGTTACCTATACGCGTAATACCGAGGCAACTAGGTGTACGAGATGTACCTATTTGAAGAAAATTAAACAACTGTCCGATTACATGGAAATTCTATTGCTTCATTTGTAGATGCTTAACAAAATAAACTGGCGGTATATGATGCACAAGTATGATCAAGGAGGAGGCATAATAAGCTTTGCGTTTGCGGTTGGAAAATGAAAACGTTGTTGGTTGAAAAAATACCTGATACCCAATACCTACTTCATTTCAATTATTAATTCTGGCACAATTAGGTATTCGGCAAAAAAGGTTCCAAAAGTAAAAGGCATGTATATTTTTATCTCTTTACAATTAACTCTATAATTTTCCAGGTAAAACTTTTTTAAGTACATCCGTGTGTCCCCGCTGCGGCTCGTCTCCGAGGCCCGCACAGCCTTTATTGGCGGAAGGCGGAGACGGTGGGAGGAGGAGCGAACCCCGCCCCGCCCACACGCGGCGCCGCCTCTGGAGCCCATCTTGAGAACTCGTCTTCGCGACAGATCAGATAATAGAGGTGCCCTTTGCGCTACGACACCAGCTCGAGAGAGCCACGCGACGGAACTTTTTCCCACGGTATAAAAATGTCATCTCGCGGGTTGAGGGTTACTTACATAACATTACATGTACCTATCATATGAACATTTAAAGTATTTGTAAGCATCGAAACGTACATTTTTACCACGAATGTGATGTCCAAGTAAATAACACAATATAGGTACTTATTACATAAGTTAGTGCTGATTACAACTCATACGGGTATGAAGGTAGCTCCTGCGTCTCACCTGTCTGCAGCGATGAGTTTCCGGTTAATATCAATTCGACACTACACTAAGTTATTTTATACGTGCAGTGCGCCTCACAACATTAATTACCTAGCTGGAATAATTCAATTATTCAATAGTCTACCTATAGGTAGGTACCTAGGTGCGCCATAGAAGCATTTATATCGGCTTATGTGAGTATAACGCGATACATTTCCAGAATTGTAGGAATGCAAAAAATATGTTTAATTATTCGTGTCCAGTGTAAGGCAGCGCGTGCGACCGCGGGGCCGCATTCCAGCGCGGGGCCTCTGAGTCACGGCGGCGCTCCGTGCCCCTTGCAGCTTACATACGGCTCTCCGCCTTGCCATGTTGACCGCGTTCACAAACACATAAGTCGCAGTACAAATTCAAGCGTGCGTGTTCTCTAACCGTGCCCGTAGCCGGCGACTCCTCTGGCGTTGCAAATGTCTGCAGGCTACGGTGACCTTTTACGATAAGACGGGCCGTCTGTCACCATGCCGCGCTTTTTGCTATAAAAAAATCATAAATATTCAGGATCTTGTTAGTCCAACAGTCCCTTTAGCTGGTTGTCAAAGACCACTCGTGAGTAGCTACATGCCATTTATTGGCTAACGAGCACACAGCTATAATACTTACTTTAAGTAACACAAAACAATAATCGGAACCGATATAAATAATAACAGGCGGTGCTTGTAAAAGACATGGGCGTGACTCATGGGGAACTCGAAGCTCATTTTTCATATAGCCGTTAAGTATGATTAATGCATATATTCGTACAAAATTTAAAAGTTTCACGATATAATTAATGCTAATACTAGATTCGTCCGCGACGTGTACACGATCTGAATACGTACAAGGCTACATTGCACACTCAACAGGTCTGTTCTAGGCATGACTGAGTCGCCGACTGAAACAGGTCCTTGGCTATCGCGGTTCTTCAGATGACCAGCAGACGGCTGCCGGTCGATTAAATCATCAACATAAAAGAGAATTACGAGCATGTGAAAATGGCCTGACGCCGGTACGCGCGCGCTCTCTCTTATTCGTTGAGTCCCGTGCTAATCTCTGTTGAAATATCGCCCAACATAGTGATTAGCACTTTATTAAAAAGATTGCCAACAGCCCTTCATCTCGTCAACGCTATCTCGGCGAGGTGCAGTTGTAGGCGTTGTAGCTCCGGGGGGCTCCATGCACTCATTAGCATCAATATTACCTCCACGCTCATTAAGAGGTTGGCTACAGTATGATACAACAAAAGAATAAATTAATCGAACCAAAAGTACCTACCGTTTAGCACCGAAGTGCACAATGACGTATCCGTAGTCGGCGCGTAGAGCTAAATTAAATCAATGGACCGGCATTGCTGGTTATATAGAACATTCATATTTGGAAGTGAAGTGAAGTGAAGATTCCGACCAACTTGAAGGAACGACTTAATTTGAGAAGCGTCATAAATCTCGCTGAGCGTCCCGGATCCCGCGCATCACGTGTCGCGGAGCGCCGCCAGGGTTGGCACATCGCACGCGGATATTTATTATTAGTATGTTAATGGAATAGTAGGTAAATATAAAATAAGTTGTTGGGTAATAAGTACCAAAAATTGCTAGTGTTTATATATAAAAATATTCGTAGAGTGCAGGTTGCTTTAGAAGAGACTTTATAACGTGAATTACCGACCTGAAAATTCCTATATTTTCAGTTCTTTAATTCACTTCATTCTTTCAATTATCTATTTGTTTGTTATAATATTCTGTTGTTTAACAGAAATAAATAACTGGAATACCTTGCAATGACTACAATTGTTAGCCCTACAATTGTAAGTAATCCGGGCGATATAGAGCGCCCTCTATTGACTTGCAAATGTCCACCCGCTGTGCGCCCCTACCTCGGACTGCGTCTTTTGACACATTGGTGAATATATTAACTTGTGTACTGAAATGTCACAAATCAATCATCTTCTTGGAAAACAACATGAAATCGCAATTCAAGTTAATAAAGTATCAGATACTCATTTAGCATCATCTTTAGATTGTTATGCTAGATACGACTCGTTAGTCGTTATAAAATGTAACTAATATTAAGCCAAAACAAAAACAGAATTAATTCCAATCAATAAGGAATTTAAATCTGAAATTGTAAGGAACATTGAGTATCCAAATATTCAGTAGAAATTAGATAGAAACGGAAATAACATGACAATGGTAGGGCCAACGGCGCCCTAATATCTCGGGTGAGGGCGGGGGCGCCATAAGGTGAGATGTCAGCGGAGGCCGCCCTCGCGCTGACACCGCCGCACTCCTTACGGCAGTCCATAAACGTCTTACGACTGTTACCGCAGTACTTTATGTCTTAACCTTTATTATATAATCATGACCCAAAATGATGTTGAAAAAAGTAGTTAGTTATATTTTGTCCATCAAGAGCAATACGAGATATCATTTGTACTGTAATTGAGGTATATTTTGTTTAGACGTAGCCGGTGTTGAGTGTAGGCAGATACATTATCTTTTAATTGCAGATGGCGCCAACCGACGAAACTATGATTAAATTTCTCAGAAATAAATCTACTCCCCCACTCCCTGAGCTATCTTCCTGGAATAGATTTTCTGTTAATGAATTCTTGTGTACTTATCCTGTTGTTGCAGAAGAACCGTCTGTGAATTCAACAGGAGGAAGTAACTCCCTTACGCAACACCAATTGCTATACTACTATTGCAGTCACGCATGTTAGAACAATTTATCTCTTCCGTATATTTCCGATTAGGGAGCAATTTATTTCCCTTGTAGCTAAATATGACAATTCGGAACCAGTGGCAATAACCAAACGAGCGCTCGGAATGAACAAGATTTACAACCACAAAAGAGAAGAGTAGAGTTATGTTATTTGGTAAATAACAGAAAAAATGTACTTGGCATGTGGCCGGCCGTCTGGCCAAATATCTGTAAAAATAAACATGTCAGATGTTATATGTATTATGTGTAACGAACGACTTCGGCTCCAGTGCCGTGGGGAGGGTCTACGCGAGTGTGGACCAATCGCGGCGGGGGCTTTTAATTTATTTGCAACTTATGCGTCGTAGATTATCCAAAGACAGGAAAGTCATTTGAAGTGTGTTTAGGTGATGAACTGACGAACGACCTCGCGGACGTCAACAGGGCAATAATGAATCAAATCTTTATCTAAGTTAGTTAGGCTTTAATCTTGTCTTCGACAAAACACAAAGTGAAAAAACAATTCTGCACCGTTTCGAGCTCGTATCGTAAACAAATAGCTGTGTAAATACATACAACGATAGACGAATAGATCGAACAAACAAGATAAAGTAAAGCGCTGATGTAAATAAAAGAAACAGTCACAATTATTATTGCATGCGTAGAATCTTTTGAATTTAACTTGACAAGATTGTTGTTTTCGTCATCAACATTCCTCACAGTAGTCAGATTTGAGTTGTGAGTGCCGTTGAAGAACAACCTCCATGGCACCTATCTCAAAGGGAAACCCCATCATGATTATATTCAACGTATCGATTTATCAAAGTATCTAATGTGTTGATTCAATTCCAAAAACTATATAAAGACAAGATATGTACGATTGCGGGCGACAGCAAATTTGAAAATCGTACAAAATCATCGTTCTGGAATGTTTTCCTGTTCATTCCATTTCAGTACACGGCGTAATCTTCTTCGGTTCGAAATAAACAAATATATATATCTATGTATATACATATACTCGTATGTGTGTATTCCATGTACATGTAACTTTGTAGACACTACATTTGTCTTCCAATCTAGTAAACAGAGAACACTGTAAGTGCTCGATTATAATAGAGACTACATAAATTCACATAGCGATTTCGTGACCGGCCGAGATGACACATGTACTTACAACTCTCCCACGAAGTTTTTGCGAGGCGCCAATATGACACATACACGCGTGCAAATGAACCTAACTGCCACACATATATACATAAATAATGACAGTATAGCCACGGCAGCAGATGCGAGGACGGCGCAGAGAGCGACGATGGGCGCAAGCGAAGATCTATTGACTCAATCCGGAACACTGAATCACAGTTCCTAGTAAATATTGAGTCACTTCCGCAACGCACATCCAGCCGCCGCGAAGAAGTCGGCCCGCGGCTTACCGCATTATGCAATTATGATATATATGTATTAGTCAGCAAGCTCGGAAGTGGGTCGGCAGCGCGGATATAAAACTGAAGTCTCGTGAGCACTTTCATAATTTCTTGAACGTTAGGCAAAGGTGAGCGGCGCGCTCGAGCATTTCATTAGCAGGATGTCGGCGCTATGACGCACTGTCTTACCTACTGAATATTTTCACCTAGAGACGATGCAGTGGTAAGTTGGGACACGCTGTAGTGACACATCGGCGAATGCTTTCGGAACATTACCTATTTGAATAACTCGTTGGTCAAACAGTTAGTATCGCGACTGCCGCTCCGGAAAGTCTGGATTCAAATCTCGGGTCGGGTGTTATTGGATATTTCTAATTTAAAATTTCTAGTAGTGACTCGGACTCTGGATCTGTGCCCGGTGTATGGCAATAGGCTAACTACCTATTCCATGATAATTAAATACGTAACTGGTGAAACGTGGGAGTGTACTACACTCCTCTGTCTACCTCTTCGGAGATTACAGGTGTGATGTTACGGATCTGAACATTCACGTTTTGAAGAACTAGGTACATTCGCTTATGTTACATTTTCAGTACGGGAAGAGTAACGTACGAGACATACTAGAAATTTTCAATCATCACTTGTGCGCAGATATATCAAAACAAAGAAACTTTACAGAATATACACATATGTCTGTAAATTAATGATATAATTTCCCAATATTTTTTTTGTCCTTCTGTTTAGCATTATTTTGCGTTTATTTTTGCATTTCTTGCATCAATGCAGTAATAATACTATTATTTTTCGAGTTATTTCAACGTAATATAAAAAATTAGATAATGAATACTGAATACCCACTGATTGTTACATTTCAGGACATCATACGTACAGTCTGAAAATGTCGCTGAGGACGTTTGTCGCTGTCGTTGTCGAAAATGTCGCTGAGGAAGCTTAAAGAATTTTAAAATATAACGAGAAACTTATTTCTCATTCTTTATATCTGTATCATACTGTGGTATTCAGCACTTCATTCAGAAACAATTCAGTGACAAACTATGAAATAATTCGGTGCAG
>DWME01008704.1:0-11493 GCA_018244795.1 Parelbella ahira ahira
GACTATGGTCTTAACCTTCTCAATATGAGAGGAGATCCATATTCCAACAGTGGAATGACAAATGCGTCGATTTTTTTTTTAAAATATTTACAGTCGAAGTATGATTGTACAATGGAACAGCTTGGAACAATGAATCATAACAATTCCGAACGGTATTGTGTTAATGTGTAACCTCTTACTTTATTTTTACTTAGTTAAGTATTTTGTTACAAGTCTCGAAACTACTCTAAATTATGAATTATGGAAGCTTGTAAGAATAAGGAAAACAAAGAGAAGGTCTGTAATAAGAGGTCTCCTTAATTTTTGTTTTTCTCTAGTTTTATAATTCTAGAGAACTCTATATGTAGAAAAATCGTGCCAGGTTTGTAAGGTCCTTACACATCTTTTACGATTCTTCTTTATCCATAGGTATTTATCGATCGGTGCGCTCACTCTACCCCATAAGGGATCTGGTGTGATGGTATAATAATATACTATAGTTATATAAAGCTGAATAATGGTCCAAAGACGCACGCGGATTTGACACGTGTTCTTATATAAAATCGATCGCGAGTCAACTCGTATTGCACAACGTAGCTATATACAAGATGAATCTTACCGTCTACCTGGTACACACTTCATGATTAGCCATCATCATCATCATCATCATCAAAAGCCAATTCCCGTCCACAGCTGATCATAAACCTCTCAAATAGCACATCACAGCTGATGTATATTTCATAAAGTTTCAAGAACCTACTATTTTCAGCGGTTTTTTTAGGATTAACGAAGTATATTTTTACCTTCACTATTTCTTTATTTTCTTCTCAGTACATAAAATATATTGTTGATTAATATTACAAACGACGCAGTCGAAGTCGCGAGTATTAGCTTGTTAAGAATATAATTATAGACAAAGCAATATGACTTTTAAAAGATTAATTAAATCGACAGATTATGTACGTTATGTTAGTCTGTCGTTTAATTACACTGAGCGGCATTAATTGGCAACTCTTACCAAAACCGGCAACCCACTAACTTATTAAGCGTGAAGTTGCACAACATTACTGTTTGCTAAATATAACATTAGTTAAATTACTCGGCAATCCACTTGCCGACTGCCGAAAGTTTCGGGCGCCGGGTAATAAGGTACGCGCACCAACACGTGTTTAATTTCCTATATATACACGTGTAAGCACATGTGAGGAAATAAATAAACAGAAGAAACTACATCAATTGACTGTCTACATAGAACTAATTAACATTGCAACATGTACCTATGTCAGTGATGGAATAATCTTTACTATGTTAAAACAAAATCAAATTAATATGTAAAATCAGTTAAAAGCGATAAAATCCATACAAAATCGTAAATTTTTTATTCTCTTTTATCTTAATCACATTGTGCTGGTATTTCGATAAACAAAACTTATTCTAAGCTATCATAACTTGCTATGAAGTTTCAACAATTCCTTAGAAAACAGTTATGACCTAACAATTACTTGAACAAGTGCCCTACTGACCCACCGTGTTATTTCTACATACATATACTTAACTATAAGCAAGGTCACATGTTGTCACGTATGGAAACACACTAGTCAGCGATCACGATAAGCAGAAAACATTGAAACTAACATATGTGTGTATAATTAGTTAAATTAAATCACTTCAAGTACTTGTGATATGACCCACTAACCTCGCTGAAGGTAATCCATATGAGGATTAATATTATAAATGCTGAAGTGTCATGATTTCTATATCCGTGTAATAGTTTTGTTTCGTTTCTCGGTATTAACTAGATATAAAGTCACAAGCAACTCTTTGACTGATAACTACTAACAATATCAATGTGTATTCTCTATTCCTCTAGATTGTTAGGCTGCCTCGTTGGTTGAGTGGTTGCAAGCGCGCCTTTATAACATGTCACATTTTATAACATGTCTATAAAATATTATAACGTACGGATCATAGTTACGTATAATTTAATTAGAAATTCCAGCAAAAACATATTTTAATTTTATTTTACTAATGAAATTATTAGATTTACAAAATATCAGAGAATCTATGATTCAATATGTTCGATTAATCGCTTAATAATTGAATGATTATTCAACTTACTAGATTACTAAATAAAGTCGATCACATATCCTAAAATAGTTTTTATCTACGACGATTTCCAATATTATGGTTAAAAATTCATATTACAATGATATCGAAGCTTCTGGAACTACGCCAAATGTCTGCGAGGCGTTCGACTGGCACATATCATATTATTATGGTATAACTCAATTGAATATCGACACTAAATGTGTTTGTATATTCGTTTATGTCGCTAAGGCAACGCTATCGCATGTTCCCTTAAATAGCCCTTATAAATATTTTTTACTCACAGTATGAGTCAGACTAACAATTAGGTTTCATTTTATAAATGTAATTCAGTGAAGTATTTACCTACATGGTACGTTGGTTTACTTGTTTGTGATCGGATTGCTGAGTTGTGGGTCTGTGGGTATGATTCTATTCTCAAGCCAAATAATATGTAATATGTACGTGTATTTGTATCGTTTGAATGAAAAATTATCTATATAAATGTATAATTAGAACTCAGTTGACTCACGACTGTAGCACGGACTTATTCTAGTTCGGTTTTAATTAGCTTAACAGCCTTGTCTCGATGTATACTGTTATGAACATTCATACAGCCTATCGCCGTCCACTGCTGTACGTAGGTCTCCCCCAACGTACGCCATCGCGCCCCTTCTTCAGCTTGCCACACCAGCTTCTGCCTGCAACCTTTTACAGATCGTCGCCGTCATCATCTTAATAAATTTACGCTGCAAAAAATATAAAAATGTATACGAGACGCCTTATTTGCAAATGCAACATAAAGGTTGTGAGGATATCTTTCCGTTACCATGACAACATGTGATATAAAATCGGAAGCACCTTGGAATTAACAATAAGATCGTAATCGGCTTATAGTCTTACCCATGTACATACATATATGTATATGGTTAGCTAAGAAGCTTGTCCGCTGTTGATGCGAACATTTTATATAAACGTGCTGATTTATATAATATCAAAATTAAACAGGATTTTTCTAACTAAAAATTTCTAGTATTGGCTCGGAGTCTGGATTTGCCTGGTCCGGTGCATGGTAGTAGGCTCCTGATCCTATACCACGGTGCCGGTCGGTGGTATAATATACAAGGTGTAAAGTGGAAGTACTCCTCTCAGTACTCTCCTGAGTAAATATCGCCGTGATGTTATGTTACTCATTTATAGAACTATGTATTTCAATACAATTATGTATTTCACGCGAATTTTCTACATTCTGGTTATATCTAAGATTGTTTCCGTTTACTTTGATATTTTGTTACTTCAAGTTTTTTTCTGCATTACGTGCTATTGCTGTTGTTTCTACAATTTTAGCTAAACAATTTTAATAGAATTACGCAATAATTATATTTATTAGGAAACGTGCATCGTTGGTACGCCTAGGTTAGATTACTTAATTTCAATTTTACTACGAAGAAATTATGGGATTTTGAAAAATTTTGGTCAATTATTTCATATCCACGATCAAAAATATAAAAATATGTAATCATAATAGTACCTATTAAATATTTTTACTGTAAAAATGTGTAAAAAAACAAACCATTCACACACAAACCTACCCATATACTCGGTATGATATTGTCACTTTGATATTATCCAAAAAAAAAACCAGGACTACTAACCAACGGTTGAATAGGCGACTAAGGTGACCAACTTTACGCTGTAACTCGCGGACTTTGCAAACTTTGTGCCAAGTCGTAAAACTAGATACTTCGCTACCCATGTTTGATCGCCGCGCGCCGGCGGAATAAAATCTCATGTCAGCACTAACTTTTTGATTAAAACTCAGAAACTTAGACTTTTTTATCGTCCACAATGTAAAGTTAGTTGGAGTGACATCAAACTACAGCACTTAATAAGACAGGAAAAAAGGAAAACGTATATATGTATTTTTCTTAGAAATGTTAAAATAAAGTGATGCTTTTTAAAATGAAATGTCATCTGCGATAAAGAAAGAAGGGAAAAACGTGTGAAAATTTTAAGAGTTATCCATTCGCTTCTCTAAAGAGTATAAAATTTTCCAACTAGCACTTGGTCAGACTATTAGACTAATTCCTTAAAGCTTCTCGACATGAGAGGAAACCCGTGTATAAAAGTGAAAAATCATATTCGATGTATTGAAAAAAGAAGTATTTATTAAAAGCATTCGTATTAAGAACTAATTCGTGGAAGTATTTATTCAAAGTATTCGTTGTACTTAAAAAAAGTATTCCTATTAAGTATTGACTAGAAAAAGTATTTATTGAAAGTATTCGTAGTAAAAGAAGTATTATATTGAAAGCATTCGTTGTATTGAAAAAATACCTGGTCACCCGTGTGCACAACCACTGAATCCTTGACACAGTTCGCGGGCCCTTGCAACGTACGTATAACATTACACTCGTGTCCTGTCTTAGCTTCGCTCACTATTATGATGGATCGCGGGGCCTGGATAATGGATTGAACGGATGAATGAATGAATGATATACATAGACTCCGACGTAAAAAAAGAGTTAAATGTAAAAGAAACACGTCAGACATGTAGGATAGAGGCATTTGGCACTCGAGTGAACGACAACCGATTGACAAGAGAGGTAATCGAGTGGCGGCCGCGTCTCGGGAAAAGGAGCGTAGGTCGCCGTCCTACCAGGTGGTCTGACGACCTGCATAAAACGGCGGGATGCTGCTGGATTCGGAAGACCCATAACCGGAAGGAGTGATGCCGATTAGAGGAGGCCTTTTTTTTTTGTTAACCTTCCTGGAACTACAAACTACTACTAACTAACCTTGTTGGAAACCTTCAAAAGGTACCCGGTACCATGGGAGTGATACCGTGTTATGTGGGACTTTTACCGCATTAAAACCCCCTCGGTGGCCTTCCTCGGCGCTAATAGAAGGGCTCCGGGATCTCCAGTGCAACGCACCGGTGTTCTCCTAGCGCAAAGCCCCAATAGGCCCAACACCCGAAAGAAGCATAGTGCCTCTTTCGATACCCTCCGATTCCCACGACAATATGCGGGCACACATACTGTCGTCCTTCCCGGGATTGTTACCTAAACGAGTCGATCTCCCATTCTAGCCGTTCGCGACCCCGGAAACCTCCTTTTAGTCAGCGTATGTACAACAGTGGACGTCCAAACGCTGATAGATGGATGGGAGGATAGAGGATTTATTTATATTTTGTTCCTGAACCGTTAGGGACCTGGTGTGGCGGTGCAATAATGACAAAAACTGATTAGAAACACTCCAGAGCCTACATTAAATGGGTGCCACTTGTAAAGCACTGGCGAAAAGGATCAAGTGGCCACCCAGATGTATTGTGAATCATAACGAGCCGCACGCAAATTTCCAAGCAGACACACGCGATGAGCTCGTAAAACTTTTTGAAAGTCAACGACCTCTGGCCGTTACTACCGTTGAGAGTTAATTGAAAATATACATTTATACGTATGTTAAAAAAAAATAGAAATTACCCTGAAGCATAGTAATAAAAATCCATTGAATATCTCGTTGGTGGAGTAGTTTCAAGCGCGACTCTGAGCCAGAGATCTTGGGTTCGATTTCTGGGTTGTGCAAAGAATTATTGGGGTTTTTTTTCTAAATTTAAATTTCTAGTAGAGACTTGGACCTTGGACTTGTGATCACTATATGGCTATAGGCTCATCCCGTATTCCATGAGACGTATAATATATTTGGTGAAAAGTCAGAATGGTATACCTACTCCTTAGTGTACCCTTTCGGGGGAAAACAAGTTGTTTTGATAAAAAAATGTAGTTTTTTAAAATATCCTCCATTTATTTTTTTCGGCACACAAAATCTTTGGCTAATAAACAGACACTCTGACTTTATCATATACTCCTATATATCTATGTACTCCTCTCAGAATGAGAAGAATTAAGGAATTGACTCCCTAGATAAAAATATTTTTAGCATGAAACTTATAACTGGCAATTATCTTTTTTAAGTTACGTTCACGGTGATGAATTGGCCATTTTATTAAGCCAACTTAGTAAGAAACGCTATTTAAAAACGGTTTTATTATGTTCCAAAAAGGTACTCTATCCATTATATCCGGATAACGAGCTGCAAGTTCTCCCTAAGAGGATTACCAAAGCTGGTCCGGTAGACAGGGGATTACCGCTGTTCCATCAGCTTACTCCGCGCAGATGGGATAATGAGGAAATATTAACGGGTATCTACCTACATATGTTTGAACGTTGACGCTCATAATCTATTTATATCCTTAGTACCTGGGCGACCGAGCTTTACTTGGATGAAAACATGAAGAAAATAATCTCTCCGGAGTGAAACGCATTTGTAAAACTATTATATTAGATGTCAAGATTCAAGTAAGTTCGGAATAATTGAGGTATAGATAACCAAGTTGGTCGTAACTAATATGGATGTGACTACTCTATGACTACATCGCGCAGAAATATATTTTTTTTTCGTCTCAATTTAGATTCTCGTTCCCTTTTTCCGTTCCAGCTAAATTTGAATACCTTAATAAAGTTAGAAGCGCGCCAGAAATTTAATTTCGGACCCCGGAAGTAGTGAGCTAAATGTTATTGTAAGCCAATCTAAGCCAACCGCTTCCTACAAAATTTGTTATAGTATTGTAAAATTACAATTTCCCATAAAATCCAACACAATTCTATTGACGTACCTAATTGTTTTCCCTACATAGTTTTTTTTTATAACGGCGAGATTTAAATCAGGTAATGGAACTGGCAGGAGACGTAGGTACTTATTATTTAAATTAAAACAAAACATATAGGTATCGACAATTATTTGAAATTTTGTTATTCTTTTTCACGTTCTATTTTACAAAGGTTTTCACATTGCAAATATATATTATAACTTTTAACTATCTGATGCAGTCAGTACTTTTTTATTTCCGTACAGCATTAAGCAATTCCCGCCAAAACCTAAGTGCATTTGTTTCACGTTTCTTCAGTTCGCGCCAAAACAAATATGAGCCTGTCTGACTGACGTTTTTTCGAGTCAAAATATTTACCTAGCGGGTATAAAACATGTTATATCTAAAATGTAGGTATATACCTACCTCGAAAGTATTTTTAATATATTAATAAAAATACTTTCGAAACATTCAAAATTTAATTTCAACATATTATTTAGCTGATTGTACAACCGCGTCTAACTGGTGCACGTTTTTATTACGAAATGTATGATTCATACCTAACCCCTTTTTTAATATGTTGCATTAGTAATGTTTGCTTCAAACTAAATGCATTACATTTTCCACGTTTTATTTTAATCAAGGACGTTTTAAAGTTATTTCAACACTGTATCACATGTCTGACGCGCTTTGTGTGATTAACTCAAGAACAATTTTCGAAACCACAGATTTCGTTATTTCATTTGGTAACCTGTTAAATATACTAATGACTTATGTAATGATATTAAGACATGTACACGTAAAATACAATTTTTGTACATAATCAATAAGTTACGAAAATTGATTTTTTAATTCATGCTATTTTCTTATATAAGTGCAACCATGGCAACTCAGTTGTATCACATAATGGTAATCTAATGGTAAATGGTAATGTGCGTTATTGGACATAAGACATCAGAACGATTGACAATGTGGCAACACCTTTGAAAAAGCTATTTGCGTCTTTCTAGATAAATTTCAAGTTCGCAAATACCACTAGCAAAATTTCAAAGTTGTCCAGATATCAAACACATTCCATCATACATATCACACACCAATGCGATTTTTAATATAATGCCTTTGTTATTAAGCGTGAATATCAAATTAATAAAAAAAAACTATGATAAAAACTATATTTAATAAATAAAACCTTTAGGAAATCACGAAATTTAAAACTCTTCTTCATTTGCTAGTACCATGTGGTACTCTTTAAAATTCGTTACGCAGCTTTACAATAAAGTTTGACGATTGTTATCTGAAGAATAACGTTCTGCTTAACGTGCTCTCAAATGAATGAAAATGTCAGTAAAAATTTGTTAGTAACACACATGCAAGTCTCAAACGGTGTCCTTTATCTTCAGGACTGCAAGCGTTTCAAATAAATTTAACACTTATTGCAAAATCTGAACGCATTTTATTAGTAACTTTGTCATTAACAAATGTCATAGTGCTTTTGTAATCAGTCAACCTGTCACTTGTCATTTGTCAAAGAATTGGCCCTCTATGATAAACGTTTCGGTAAAATTATAAAATGCGTTCAAAATTAAATTTATTCACTGTTTTAAAGTATCCAAAATAATCAGTTAGTAAATAAAAGCAAACAAAAACATGTTAGTGGCCGGAAACAAAAAAAAACTTACAAGTGGCTACCATGAAGAAAACTTAAAAAAACTCGTGGCAAAAACAGAACTTGCTAAACGATCGGCTCCTGAAAAAAAAGAAATGAAATTTGAGCAAAACAAAATAAAACGGATTGATTAAAAATGAAACTTAGAATAAACGCATTAAATGATGATGATGGGTATAATTAATAATTATTATTATTTGGTTCTAGTTTAGATAATTCATGTATAATTGATAGGTAATATTAATATATTAAACTTGGTCATAGAACATTTTTAAAACATTAGCGTGCGTATTATGACAGAATTTACAGGACCTAAATTTTATAACCTAAACCTTTCATATTTTGTATCTGCATCCAGAAAACCAACTATTAATGAGGAATTCTGATTACTATTACTATTTTGATGATGGTCTTTTCATTTTCATATAAGATCAGATAGTTTAAAGATTGCCACCAACGGAACTATAATATTATATTGCAACAAGCCGTTCTCTGCGATCTCCTACTCACAACCTCAAAGAACCCCAGAGCTGGTCTATGTTCAAGAGTGGACATAGATAGGCTGATGATGATTAGTTATAATATATAATATCTGTTTGTTACGTCTTACTTTTTTTCACTTATATATAGTAACACATATCTCGGTATAGCAAGTCATCTTATTGCTCAAGTAAATACCGCAGATATATATAATAGAACAGCTACCATATCTGATAGTTTGCTATACTGCATACATATAACAGATCCGTAGGATATTTTAACGCTCAAACAAAATATGAAGACGCGTCGCCAAGCATTTCCTTACAGCTAAATTTATTTTCCTTTCATCTCGAGTTTGATCGGTCTCGAGACGAAAGACACCTTCCGGAATATATCTTTGCGTTCAGCAGGACGGGTATTTTTATATTATAAAGAAAACAAACAAAATATGTATTTCGTCTTCTACTGAGCAATCACTATTAATAGACAATATTATTCATATTTAAACTTTAATAGGACCGAGCTCAGTTAAATACGTTTCTTAATTACGGTAAATTTTATATCTAATTTTCTCTAAAACTAGATGTATTTTCATAACCTTAACTCGAAATTCTAACAGCTTTTATAAAAATATATTAAAATAAAAAATAACAATTTGAACTCCAGTTTCTTAAAGTGAAAAAGGAAATGTAATATTCTAGGCTAGCACTTGTGACAACAAATCCTTATTCTATTTTAAGCGCCGCCCTGTGAAAGACGATAGCGCTTCCATGTAGGCAACAGTGTTGGCAGGTAGGCGACGGTGTTGCCTTTTGTTTAGTAAGAATATTGTGCCACTACCCACATAAAGGGATTCTCAAGTGTATCCCAGTTCTATATAAACCAAACATTATGATGCAGGGTAAATTCACGTTCAGATTATAATGTAGTTAACGCTATATCAAAAGACTATACATGTTATTGTTCATTCTATGGATCTTATGTACCGTATATTTAAACCACCGACCGCGGATATTGACTTATGTCTATTAAAAGTCAAGGTAAAATGACTCAAATAACAATTGAAAATGACTGCGTCAAATACAGCTCAATAACATTCTGCTGACTCATTAATGCATTCAGTTCAATAAATCGTTTTTCACTTCATTTATCCTCAAATATTTATTTATAATTGTTCACGTAATTGGTTTATTTTTGCGATGCCTATTATATTCATTAACAACGACAATTAATATAAAATTGTGTAATGATTCATGGCAATACGAATGTAACATACGTATTTTTTAATTAGTAACTTATAACTAATAATTCTTACTTATTTAGGTATATATATTTCTTGTTATAAATTACAGCTTATTAATATTACTTATACTATAATTATTTAAATATACATACGTAATTTTTCTACACATTAAAATCTAAATGATCAGTCGTGGTATTTCTAAGGTTATTAATATTTCTGAGGTTGTTTCTGTTTACATAATACATAAAATCGAGACCCGGAAAGACGAACAGATTGACAATAGATTCTAAAAATAAACTTCATAAGAATAGAACGGAAGCACGTGTAAATTAAAGTTCACTTTTAATAATATCCCTTATTTCATTATGAAACGTTTCGAGAATCTATATTACATTATGGGATGTTGATGACCGGTGCTGACGATGATGAGACCTGTGTTTCCGCCGTGACTGTAGGTGCTCATTGTGAAAATCATCCGAACGGTCCGAAAGTATTCGCGCTAACCCGAAAAAATATTAATTAACCTGTTCCACAATTTAGTCATTAATATCCTTCTGTTTGCTGGACAGTCATGGACTCCTAGGCTCCGTAAACATGGACAAGTTACTCATCAGAAAGCCACACACAAGCCCATTCATTTCTTACAACAACCAACTTTGAGTTGTTTTAAGAATTAGCGCCGTGCATACACGATAACAGTCATACAAGCGCGATTTGTTAGGGTTGCCACCATCTGGTAATTCCTGTTTTTTATGTGAGCCATTTTATATTTATATTGATGTGACACTTTAGTGTACGGGCAATACTCATACTACATATTTGTCATATCAGTGATTTACGCGCCATCATATATTCTGTTAGTTTTTTAATTCATTCATTAAACTCGACGCGTATCTTATTGTCATTAATCTAATTGACCTCAAATATTTTATTTAAAAGTCTAGTGTTATAAATATGGTTTCACATATAAAAAATAAATAATATAATTATCCCTTACATGTTTAAGATAAATACATAATAAAGACCAATTGGTGGGATAAGTGTCAAATGTCAAATAAGCTTTGAACATCATAATGTCCCTCTGCAATACAGAGTAAAACAGGTTAATAACAGATTGAAGAAAATCAGTACAGAAAACAATATAAGCTATTTTCCTCACGATTCATGTCACATTATGTTTTCAATGTCTCGAATCACATGTCAAATAATCTGTGAACATGACAATGTGACATTGGAAAGTGACACTGAAGAAAGCAGAGACAATACGAAGATCAAAGTTTTTACATTCATTCAATGTTCAGTTGTGTAGTTGCGTGTAGATATCGCACGACTTTTGTATCTTTATAAGCCATTTTAATAAAAAAACATCCATAAGAAGTTTTGCATACA
>DWME01008705.1:0-11492 GCA_018244795.1 Parelbella ahira ahira
CCAGTTATGTTTAAGTCCCATGGAATAGGTGGTGAGCCTATTGCCATACACCGGGTACGATTCCAGACTCCGAGTCACTATTAGAAATTCTAAATTAGAAAAATCCAATAATACCCGACCCGGGATTTGAACCCAGAGCCTCCTCGATCGGCAGTCGCACTTGGAACCACTCGATATATTATATTTCGTCATAACGAATATTATACGAATTTTCGCGTATTAAAAGCAATTTGTGTGAAACGCTAAAGGTGACTGCTTTATTAGAAGCGCTAGAAACAATCAATCACGCTTCTCGAAACTTCGGATCGGGCGTCGTTAATTGTAAATGTTCAGTCCCTCTTCCCTAACTTTTACTGGCAACATTATAAATTTGAATCATGCTAAGTAATTAGTACATGACCACTTAAAATTTTGTGAAATTCAAATATGAATTCTTATTGAAAACCACCCCTTTATATACATATGTATGTAGGTACGTTTTAAAATTTTTTTTCGTTTCAAAATTTGTACAATGGGAGATTAATAGGTACGGCATAGTAATAATGCAGCCTTTGCTACTTTGTTGTAGTTTTTTAAAAATGGAACAGCGAGGGTGAGGAGTAATCGCTGGTTTCCTTAAATTGTTTGAGCGTGATCGAGTGTTTTTTACGCGGCAAAAAAAGTGCGGACAATTAGTTTCGACGAAGAATGCTTTCCATGTTCAATGACTTGCCGTTTCCAGCGATGTTTCTCCTTAAGAGAACTTTGAGTACCTACACTGAGACTGTTTTTTGTGTAGTTTGAACAAAGACCTTTTTCAGACGGAACTGATGTTCTTGGAATGTACATAACATAGTTAGCTAATCTATTAGATAAACGTATTTCTGTTATTTATGTAAAGTCTTGTCTTATATGTATAATAATTGAACTGGCTGTAAATGTTGGTTATTTTTTTTTATTATCTCCAAAACAAATGCTGCATAACTTGATATTCCTGATTCTATGCTGTGTAATGTGTTAATTACCCACACACTCCCACCACTCACCACCCACACACAATACACACACACAGTCACATAAATATTTCAAATACTACTTGCTTTCTATTTACTTGATTTTAAATAAACATTATTTTCATATTATTCTATAAAATCTAATGCAGCTTAATGTTCCCAAATTTATTAAATGTGCGTCACATAAAAGCGTTTTGCTTTCTAAAAATGTAAACACACAGTCGCACATTTGGTTTTGTAATATAACAATTTATTGATACTTCTAATCAAATTGCATGAAATAAAGTACCTATATTATATACCTAATCATGATCGCCATCGACAATTCTTCGATCGTTCCTCTCTTGGACTTAGGTCTCGATTCAGAATGAGTTTAACCTAGGCCACAATCTGCCACGCTGGTCAAGTGGAGTTTGGCAGATATTACGCGTCTTAGAAAACATTACAGTGAATTATAAGGTGCGTGATGTCGTTTACTTAGTTTTTTACACTCGTGTATACTCGTATATAATATTTATCCACCATTTTGTATTATAGGAGTCCTAGTGCGGTCTTTTGAGTTTTTAGTGTCATTTAATTATTTTAATGCACAAACACACATACATAATATATTGAAGTAGAATTATTAAGAAAGGTGATCGCGATGGTTATTTTCGTCAGTACTGTTCATTTTTGTCACTGAGCGTCGGTTCTCAATTGTGGGTGGCCTGAAATACTTATTTATGTGAATTTCCTACAATTTATTAAGGAAAGTCATTAGCATAAAGGCAATCGATTTGTTTAAAGTGCAGTAGTCAAGCAACACTTTTATTTTAAAAGATATTAAACAACATTGATAAAAACGACCAAAATTAAATAGTCGCTGATGTAAATCGCGGCAGAATCACAAATCATTCTTTCGCGTGAGTTTCCTCATAAAGTATAGTGTGGGTTAGTGAGAAAGATGAATCGTGTAATAAATGTCAAGTTAATATATTAATTAGAGGCGAGACGAGCAGTGCTACTGAGATTTATTATTATAGCTACAAGACCTTGTCCACGATTCCATTCATATGGATTACTATATAAAAATAAAGTACTTTATACTAAACCTCTTTATAGGATTTATTATTTTGTGAGTTGATGGAAACACACATATGTAAGTAAAGACTAGTGTTTAGAAACTGCTACTATCTTGTAAATAGTATTCTACACTATTAAAGAATTCTGTTAATATCTTGACCACAGAACTAACATAGAAACGAGTACCAACATTAACTTTTTTTACCGCCATAAGCTGGCGTTATACTATAATTCGATCTGTTGGTAAGTGAGATGCTGCTTAGGATGTATTATGCTTGCTTAGAAAGTGCCTATTCAATCTTATTTTGAATAATTACAGGTTGTGTGCATCGGGAAAAATTGATGCTTCAGGGAGCTGCACTCCTTGGCCGTCTGCAACGGACACAAATTAGCGAAATTCTTCATCCTGCTTAAAATGTTTCTATGGGGCTGTCATTTTACCAAATTCTCTGTTTTTTTTTTACTTTTCTATTTAGCTTAGAAAACAAGCAGACAGGCTACCTGATGGTAAGTGGTCACCATCGCCTATGGATATGCAACATCCAACCAGTGACTGATGTTTTGTAAAAATGCCAATGTTTCTTTCCAGTCGCTACGTCACAGACAAATGTCCTTATAATGATTGTATACGGAATACATTAGCGGAAGCGTTTGGCGTCGCTACCCTGTAGTAATAAAACGCTACCCATCTACCTGACGCTACTATCGTTTAGTTGTCAATAATGTCGGACATTGGAGCGCGTTCCGTTCCTGCAGACGTGACCGCCGTACTAAACACGTCTCCACTGCCGAATAAATGCTCGATATTGCCACCTTTCTTAATACGACGAATGTGAGCACAAAAATCGCATCTGTTTAAAGGATACGAGTTTATCTTGTACCGAGTATAACCTTAGCATACCTGCAACTTTTTTGACGTCCTATGTATGTATTCCGTACCTAACTGTTGGGGGTGTCGAGTATAATCCACCACGATTCAACGTGTATTGGCGGAAATACGTTATTAGTGTCCAATACGTCTGTCGAATTGTGGGTTCATAATAATTATACTCTACGGATTTAGCATCATAGTATAATATTATAACTGCTAAACCTCTGTCCATTTATTCACTGTCCACTTATATAATATGTGTGGCCAATAAAATAAAAAGCTACGTATGAACTCAAGGACTACGTTTTTCTTCTAATAGGTAGCTAACTGCTAGCAGTTCATATGCTTACCAATTATTTTCAGCTTCTTTGTCATATTATATGAGGAGCGTAGCCAATTAAAAGAGGGAGGCTCGTGTAAAATTTGCTGCCAAAAGTATTATATATTCAACTAATTGAAAAAAGTTAAAGCCCTTAGAGACGGGGATGCTGCGCAAACAACATTATACTCTGATTGTTGAATAAACGAGTTCGATTATAGCTCCCCACACTGGAGAATAATTTGTCAGCGACTGAAACATTGTGGAATATGGTAAAATATTTTATGGTGAGTTTCATCTTATCAATATTCCATCATTTGCCCTGTCCCTGTTAATTTATGTGCATATTTTGATATGGGTCCGTCGTTTCGTATTGATTTTTTTTGTAATAATAAAAATTAAACTAGGCCGTGTATCGGAAACGATTTATTAAGTTTAGAAACATCATTTACCTTGAATAAGTGTGAAATTGCTATTTAATAATAAGTGTACATAAGCCTAAAGTATTAATGTTCATAAGCGGCAGTTTAACAAAAATTGCGTGACATCTGTTGTTCAATAATCTATTTATCTGGCAACCGATGTTATATTGGCGAGGAGATGTGAAATGATTGATTGTTACTATAATAATCGACATAGACATCTTCCAAGGCGCAGCTTTGAGTCCGGAATTTGATAAGAAAAAGTCTCATCCAGTTTTTCCAGCACCCTACACAAACCCTTGCACCACCTAGCAAGAAGTCTTCTCATACAGTTTTTGCTTCAACGCAGAGTCCATTTAAACGACTCATCCTCAATCTTTTGTCGGATGTTCGGCAGATGTGACTAGTCCCTTATTACTTCAGTTTGTTAACTGTTAGAGTTGCTGGTGACTCTGGTACTCTGCAATTAGACAGAGACGACGAAATATGAGATATGAAATTACAACGTCAATTGTATTTACTTTGATAGATTTCTAAACTTATCTTACCTAATATGTCACTTCATATAACGTACATATATATACGTACTAGTGGCCCAGTAGCTATCGAAATTCGATCGTAAATCATAAAAAAATCAGTTTGAGTCCGCTAGTTTTTAATAAATATTGGCATTGTGCTCTCCTTTGTTATACAATAAACTATAAGAGGGCAAAATTTTATACTCCTCCGTCAGCACAATTTTCGTAAAAAAGGGTGCAAAATTTTTGCTTCACATATATTATAATATACGAGTAGATAGTATGTATATCTATAGATATTTAGATAAAGCCAAACAATAAAGCATGACTTGATCTGTAGGGAATAATTAGAACATTTTGAGATCTCCTCAAATTGTTCCAAATTCCTTATTGAACGCCTTCTACAAATGTATATAATTTCGCTTACTTACTCAATACTTATATTAAATAAGAAATATGTAGGGACAACGGTAACAAAACAATAAAGTATAACAAAATGGTTTGCTCTCGACGAAATACTGGACGGATGAGGACGAAATTTTCTTCAAGTAATTCCAATGTAAATGCTTTAGGGCTATTTATTTAATCACACAATTGTAGCTACGCTTTTTGTTTTGGCATTGAAGACAATAAATTAGGCCAAAAATCTAATGTGAAAATAAAAAAATGTGTTGTTAAAGAATTTTTTATATAAAATAATGGTTAATCGCGTAAACAGGTAGACAGAACATTTGAAGGTAGGCCACTGTTACAATGCGTCTAATTCAAGAACTGGAGGTGACCTGGACAATACTTTGGCGCTGCCCCAGATCTTTCTAGAATGTGTTAAAATATAATAATTATCGTTTATTACTGTTTCATACCGTTGTCTACAGTTGACATATTCATTCATACATAATGAACATAACTCCTTCTATTATACCATTTCATGATTCTATTCGAGTCTCCTCTCAGAAAGAAAAAACTTAAGGAAGGACATATTATGCTATGCTGGCCAAGTGCTGGTTGGCAGACTTTACACGTCTTGGAGAACATTATGGTGAATAAACCTGCGTCTAATAGACGCAGGTTTCTGATGACTGTACCTTTACCATTATAGCCTTTCTTGTATACATGACGTCAAAGTATCGAGAAAATATGGTAATAAAGCGAACTCAAGTGAGTAGCAGCAAGAGTTAATAAAGGATAATCTTAATTATAGATATCACGGAAAATTTGCAATACGGCCGCGAGTACGACTACAGCAATCCGAACTTCCAAGAAGTTCGTGATGAGCACTTAATATTCGACGAACACGTTTCTGCCATTTGATACTTTGGGAATTTAATATTTCACAGTGATATCTCTCATCCGTTGCCCGCTTCGTTACGTCTTTGAAAGCGCATGATCTAACAGCATGCGTGTTTTTGGAAATTTTAACTGTATTCTATACACATGACGTAGCAAGCAATATTACTTTCTGTAGTTTGTTTATTTGGTCAACGTTTCCGTGAATTGAAACATTACATATGCATCAAAACTTTTCCATGCGTTAGTGAAAACTCTATAAATTTCTTCTAGGTACTTCCTAGGAAAAGAATAGTAGAAATAGACAGGTAGAAACATTGCCGGGTTTTGTTTTAGTACCCACTAAATGAAATATCAGATTGTTTCGTGGCACGATTCTATACGTAGGTATAGAGAATTTGTTTCAGTTCGCGTCAATATTTCACACGCTTTGCATTTTTGTACGATGTCCGAGTATACTAGGGCTACGGCTAATGTGAAAAAAATGCGAATATTGAATGCGAACACTTATAAATAGTTGCCATTTCTCATTATGATGATCTCATGTCACCTAATATTACAGGCCAATGAACTTTCCGTATGAATGCCTCGTATATCTTTGTTTTTGTGCTAGATATTAAATAATAAAACGGAAATTTTATTAAAGATTCCGTTCATAATAATTGTTTTCTTTCACTGGGATATTTTCCGTTATAATAAATTTGCTTATTAATTACTTATTTAATATATTGAGATACAACGGGTCTCGATTTCTAAGTAAGAAGCACCATTATTTTATTTATTTATGCGACACTTACAATTTATTTTATTTGAAGTTGTCATTTTCATTATAATGTACATATTCACTTATCTATGTATTTTGATTGTGTGCGTGCGCGTATTTGCTTGTGTGTGGTATTGCGTGTGAGTGTGCGCTCAAGTCTACACGTCTGTTTAAATTGCATAAATAATGGAAGCTGTACACTGCTCTAAGTACTATTTCGAGGAAATATAGGCGTGATCTTCTGTTACGAATATATATGATATGAATATATGAAATAAAAACCAATTTATTACTAAGAGGGAAGTAACGGGTGTTGCCAAACCCTTAATAGTTAGTTGTATGTTTGATATTAAAATTCTAAATTTATAAAAAGTATCACGTCATCGTATTTAAATAATCTGTTTACTTTCGGGGACTGCATCGTTAGTTGGGTCTTAAAAGGGGAAACAGAAAACAGAGCGGGGTTGACCTCATCAAGCAAGCACGTGTTTTTATTTCCAGTTCATATAAATAAACAATAGTTATATATTTTCTTTTCTATTCTTTTATATGTTTTGCTGTTATAGAAGTAAAAAAACGAGATCAACCTTGCGTCGTCACAGTATCCGAATTTTTCTTCGAAGAAGATGAATTCTAAATGAAAATACAGGAGAACCGAATGGTAAATTTGATTTTTTTTTTTTCCAATTCGCCGAAGTGACAAAGACGGCATCTGAATGTATGACTTGTTCAACGATAGCTGTGTTGATAATTAACATGGTAATTCTTATAGGAGGGGACGGGTAAGAATGAGGTCAGGAATTTGAAAGCTATCGAATTTCCGGTCACGAGGAGGGTCGCGAGATGAGATGATCTCGCTTAATTACCGATTACAACGTTAAATATTGCAATAATTGAATTTTAGACATAATACGATTATGTTTTAATCACGGGGTAGGTACTAATAAAATATATTAGGAATTTTATTTGGTATTATTGTGATATGGTCAAGCCCGGTCACTTACGGGGTAGGAAGAGGTAATTAAATAGATAAGAGATATCAGTATTAAATATGACAAAAGTAAGAATAATCTCCAATTAGTCATGGTTAGCACTGAGCTTTAGATATTTCCTTTTGTCTTTGGAAATACTACCTTGTTGGTCGAGTGGTAGCAAGCGAGACAGCTAATTAAACGGTACTGGGTTCGATCTCCGGGTCTGACAAAATATTATTAGATTTTTCTAATTTGAAATTTCCAGTAGTGGTATGGAGTTTGGACTTGTCCAATATATGACAATGGGCTCTCTATTCAATGGTGGGACGTGTAACGTAGCTGATGAATCATGAGAGTGTAGTACGCTCCTCTAACTACCCATTCAGGGAAATCCATTCGTGATGTTGTCTTTGCAAAGAATTTGATAATAGCATTCTTGTTGCCACTCGCACTATTACATTTAAATACAACGAACTTTTATATAGATGCCTTCAAAGACAAAATACGACTATGGTTATATATGTATTGGCTTAACTCACGCATGTTTACTGGAACAACCCGATTAGTTTCGGAGCTATACGAGGTCCTCATGAACTCCAACGATTGCAGCGAGATTACCGCAGACTCCGATAAATTTTATAGTAAAATATAATTATTCGTATTTGACTAGATAATATCATTGTAAGCTTAGGATAGGTTACTGAACTGCAAATACTATTCAGATGGTTAAAAAAAATACCCGATGAAACCGGTAAATCGGTAAAAAAGCCATTTCGTTTAAACATTCGTTTTGCATTTGAACTGAGAGTAAAAGGATCATTCGTTCGTTGGAAAAGCAAGAATTAACTAAGTCGTAATTATAAATAGCACAGATGGTTCAAGGACCTAGTTCGTTGCTCCTGGACAAAGCGCTTTTTATTTTAATTAGGAATTAATCAGAGGAGAAGATAAATAAAACGTGTGAATGATCTACTGTACGTTTTCTTCAATTGTATATTTAACGCCAGGTCCTTACGGGGTAGACAGAGAGCAGTTCATCATCATCATCATCATCACCACCATCAGCCTACTTCCGTCCACTGTTGGACATTGGCCTTTCCAATGGCACGCCGCTGAGCTCGATCTTCAGCTTTTCGCATCCAACCACTGCTAGCCACTTTGCGTATATCGTCACTCCACCTGGCTGGAGGCGTCTTACTCTACGTTTATAAAGAGAGCAGTTAGCACACAGTACCTATTATTTATATTTATGGATATGACACGCTTTTTGTACATTCATGGTTCTATTGATACACGTAAGCCGGTTTCGGAGACTTATGAGTCCAGTGCAGTAAGTATTTGCCCAATTTGGTCAACATACGCACTTCAAGTTTAGCTTAATACTAAACTGTTGCACATAATATCTATCCGTCTGACAGGCCTATAAATAGTCGCATTGGCGAGCACGAATACCAATAGATCATGTGAATTCGGCAAACATTTTTTGTTCGACTGGCCCGTTGGTACAGTGGTTAATGAACCTAATTGTTGCGCTAGGAGTTGGTGATTAAATTGTTTAAACTCTGGTACATGGAGGAGTAGTCGCTGAAGGATTTCGTTTAGTCCACACTAACGACACAGAATAGTTCTTCTCAGTTCTGATCAAACGCTCGTTGTTGACACGCACGGGTAAAATTTGAAAATCTATTTTATACCATACATTTGTACTACAGAGTTTAATCGTAAAGGAAATTGTGACTGTATCGGATTATCGGTATTACACTTATCAATTCGATTTAAAAGTATCAGTGATCGCCAACAAGATCTGAACTACTGCATCGGACTGTATTTTCCTTACTCATTGAATATGCTAATGAAAATTGAAATCGGATTAAATTTACACGTATCTTCGTCGATCTAGGTCACTTCGACTACAAAATAGCTGTACTGAACTAAGACTGTGTCTACCTATACCGGATAAATGTTACGTGTTTTTTCCCGAATGTTCCACGGATTGTCGGCAGAAAAAGTGCACGTCTGGCGTTTAAAAAGACAAAAAGTGATTTGAGAAGTGTTACTGAAACCTGTTTCGTTTTGGTAAACGTATGTGATTTCCGTACTTGCTTTGTCTTCACACGTTCAGATCTGCCGCCAAAATAGAACAGTACATTATGGCTTGCATTATCGCAGTGGAAGGTATTCTTTTGAATGAGATAGGTACACGGTGGGGAACAAATTTTTCCATTTGTGTTTAAGAGTAGCCGTTTAGCAAGTCATATTTTAAGATTAAAATACTATTTGCTGTAAAAATTAAGGAAGATGACCTACTCATATCTGATATTTTCATACTATTTTTAGTTCTGATCGAGTTTTACATGGCCTTGGGCGACAACGACCACTTGCAACTGTTTTTCTCTCGTTTGCTATTTTCTATTCAAAAAGGATTGTAAAGAAAAGAAAAAAAGTTGAAGACATCCTGTCAGAAATTAAATCCAATAACCTACTGTTACTGTTACAGGTTTTTATACTTTCTTCATATTTGTATGCTCTTGACAGAGCAGTGGTCAAGCATGTTGCTTGGAGGCCTGCTGTCCTGCAGATTTCTATCTTTCTAGAGCAAATGCTTGGCGTGCGTTCTCATCGAGACAGACGTTGGCCAAAGGTTTAATTTAGTGCTTTTTCAAACGTTCCTATAGGTTACTACGTATTTTCTTCTATAGAAACCCACCTAGCTTGTGCAGTGTCAGTTAGCTTCCTATTCAACCTGATGATATTTTATTTGGTAATGATTTAAGTTATTATAACAATAATTTATAACTTACCGTGCCTTCTGAATAAAAGACTCATTCAATTAAAAAATACATCAATGCTTATCTATTCAATAAATGATTTCATTTGTTATTATAATCGCCTATAACAAGAATCGACAAAAGTTTGGTTTTTGTTGAAGGCTTGAACGGTAACTTGAAGCGTTTAGAAGCTTTATCTCAAATGGCTATCTCAAATCAAATTATAGATAAAAATTAAATCAATGTCTAAATATTGCCTACAAACGCGCCATTGTAACCAGAGTGCCAAAGTAAGTCCATTTATTACGTTTCCGATCGATACCACTCATTTCTTCAAGTTCGTTTGGTGGTAGAAAAGTATTGACTTCACTTAATTCTTTCATTTTCCTCAACAATAATGCAGTATAAGTTCTTGAAATCGCATTATTATAAGTTTTAAGTATTGGAGTTTCGTGCAGTCCGAGTGTAATGTAACTAGGTTACAATAAAAGGGATTTTTGTAAAGTGAACTTAAAATGTTCTTTTCTACTAAACTACAGTCATTGCTAACTCTATAGAGATTGCATCAGATGCGGATTACGTACATGTTAAGAATGACGCACATATGTGAGGTTCACTGTAGTTAATTTTTTATTTCCTTCTTCTAGGTAGGTATATTATATTCGGGACACGGTGAAAATTCATGTATTGCTAATAAATAGACATGGTCAGGTCCAAACTCAAACCAACGATTATTACTCGTATTTAATCTGTAAATAACATTTTTATAACGTTATATGAAAATAATACAACAATTGAAATACTTAATTTTTAATATGCTGTATATTTTACTGTATTATTTCACATAACGTTATTACGTCATTGTCCAAGTTACTTTAATTCATGCGACTATTTTACCCACCGAGAGTAACATAAGGTTTTTATTATAAGGTATACAAACGCCAAAATATCCGTTTGTTTTAGTCACTATATTTTCAGTGTTAGAATATATTTCTCTAGAAATTTCAACCTACGAAGGTGTTAGTAATGCTAAACTTCTAAGCTTGTTCCAAACGTAGATTTGCGGAATGTATGCGAGCTGAGCGCGGTGGACCAGTAGAACAGCGGAGCAAAGTTCTCAATACTGTGAAAAAGTTGAAAGTTCGAGACCGATCGAGTGCGACTAAAAAGTTAAAAGAGATTTTTGAAGAAGCTTATGCAATGCAGTTCCGTTTCAAAACTTTATTTTCACGAAGTCCTCCCCGCTATTACACGCTGCAGTTATTTGCGTTACTTATATTTTTGTTGAAACTTGCCGGGTGAGGCAGGTTTTTTGTTTTCAAAAATTATGAAATTTTGTTATAAATTTAATACTCCCTATGGTATTGTCGTTAAAGATCGCATCAGAAATGAGGCGATTCGATAGAGAACCAAAGTTATTGACATAGCCCAAAGCATTAGCAAGCTGAAGTGGCAGTGGGCTGGTCATATCTGTCGCAGAACCGATAGCCGCTGGAGCAAACGTTTTCTGGAGTGG
>DWME01008706.1:0-11491 GCA_018244795.1 Parelbella ahira ahira
ACTACGGTCTTAACCCTCTCAATATGAGAGGAGACCCATATTCCAACAGTGGAATGACAAATGGGTCGATTATTATTGTTATATTGTTACACTACTGGACATGGGCCTCGCTGCAGATGAGAAAACTTACAAAATAAATTAATTACATAGTCGATAACTGACTGTTGCGTTGGTCGAATGATTGCAAGTGCGACTGCTGACTGATAGGTACTGGATTCGATCTCTGGATTCAATATATTGAAGATTGTTTTTATTTCAACGCAACAATAACGCAAAACGAAACGCAACAATATTATTAAACAAAGAGCAGCTAACACGCTAATATTCCACGTATAGAAAATACACTCGGGGGCCAGTAAAATTGAAAATATGTTTATTGAGTCGTACTTGATTTTACGAGGCGGGTTCCGTGCGAGGTACACTTTCCACGGACGCCGTATCAGACAGTCATGCTTATTTATAACATCGGGGAATTGTGCCCGAGATGCCCGTAATACGGGTAGGTGAGAGCGCAGAACTTACTTCCTTTGTGAACATCACATAAAGCAAGGAGAAATATTTAACATTTCCGCCGAGTATAAAGTTGTTATACACCGTTTAATATAAATTTTAATTTTATCGCAGTTATTATAAATACTGTAACGTATAATCTATTCAGTTTATAACGAACTTTGAATGTGTATGGGGTATGTATTGGTGTTTGGGAATTGTTCAAAAATATATGTATTACTTTTTTTGTTATAAATCTTAGAATCAATTCGAAACAATCTGATAATCTCAAAACTAAAAAAAAACACTAAATACCCGCGTTTATGTAAACACCGAATACTTAATTTTAAATGAGATATTTAAGCAGATTTGTATGGCTAATAAAAACAATAAGTTCATGTATTCAGCTAAAAATATGTATAGAACTCAAATCGTTTCCAAACCATTTTACCGTATCCCCTAAATTAAACAAAGCGTGACCGATGTTTGTTAAAATCCAGCAAGATCTTACCGAGATACGCTACCTTTGTATCGGTAAATAAATTAAAACTGAACTCGCAAAGGGAACAAGAACACCGCGAGCCTCCTTTGTGACGTCATAATTAGGGGCCCCGCACACTATGAAATTCGAGTGGACGAGTGACTCAAGTGGCGTGGCGTGAGAAAAATCGTTCGCAATAAAAAAGTAAGAGTACGAACTTTCTTTTGACAGGAGCACGCGAAATTGAATTTCTGTTTATATCGATTTGTTTTAATGTATATGATTCATATCGGTGAGGTGAGAGGGGCCGGTTTTTAATAGCCGGAAAGTAATTTTCGGTTTACTTCGGACGATGTAACGGAACCTTAAGTATATTGTGTTACACATCATTGCCATAATAACTAATAAGGGTTGCGCTTTTTAATTAATTGTAAATGTTAACTGCCTCGTTGGTCAAGTGGTTGCAAGGGCGACTGCTGATCGAAAGGTCCCGGGTTAGACTAGGATATTATTGGGTTTTTCTAACTTGAAATTCCTATTAGTAGCCTAGAGTGGTAACTTAAATCCGGTGTATAACAATAGGCTCATGACCTATTCCATGACGGCACGTGTATAGTAACTAGTGAAACGTGGGTGTATACTGCACTCCTTTGCATAGTTGGGGAAATATTGGCGCGATAGTATGTTATGTTAAACTAACGAATTATAACATATTAGTGAACTGTCCCACTGCTTAACGTTATATCTGTAGAGTTTCTAATTTTATTAGACAAGTACTTTATATAACTACATATGTAGGTACATAATTATTTCATTTTAGCGACGTACATAAAATTTTTAGGCTATATAAGGTCGTATTGTATGCATAAAATTTCAAATTGAACAATCAAAATTTGAAATGTAATAAGTAATTGTACGGTACATTACTTAGTCATTGTATTCATATAATTTCATTATGCATACGGTCTCAGAATAAGGCACGGGCTCATTTTTAGTTCACGAGTGTCATAATGAAAGAACTGTATAGTACGTTAGTTAAAGTAAAACATGATATGAAAGTATATTTTACAGTTTGTTAGTAAATTTTCGTAAAGTAAAATTTACTTTACCACTTATAGCTGATTTCACTAATTACTTAAATTTTACCCGGACGAAAGTCGAATTTGTTGAAGCAGATCCTCCTATTAGCTTGCATCAACATTATCACTGTGTCTATTTCTAGAGCCTTAAAGCTCGGTTTGAAATATTTGTTCCGGTTTTACGAATATCGGAGAGACCTACTATTAAATCTCTTATTCCAATTTAATATTTAGAAATAGCGATGTATATGTCATAAAGGATAGACAGGATTAGACATATGTATGTGATAAAGGATTTTTATTTTATTTAAGATGACATTCTCACAGATGTCCGTGGGCTATAAATAAGCGGCTGGGAACCTCTTTTAGTATTATTTGTATTTTGTATTTAACTAGAATCTTTTGTAAAAACGACTATAATAATTTTATAAAGATTATTTTTATTACAATAGTGATCACCGCGTGAAATAATATCTTGACTTTTAGTTGGGTTTATTTAGAAAATAGAAACCTGTTTTGTACACTATGCTGTCTGTCGCTTGTCTCAAATGGGTCATCAGGATATTTACGAGTACACGTCGCTCAACTTTACCTACTTGTACAACATTTATGTGGGTGGCCCTATCATCATCATCATCATCATCAGCCTATCTCAGTCCACTGCTGGACACAGGCCTCCCCCAATGAGCGCCATCGCGCCGTCTTCGGCTCGTCGCAATTAATTCAGAAATAACAGATAATTATTTCTTATATTATTGGATCAGAAGGATATTGTTTATTTAAAAAATATAGATATATATTACAGAATAATATAATAGATAGATATTATAGAAAAAAACAGTTTAGAGAAATGTGAGAGGCTCGGGAACATAGCTACGAATTTGCGATAATATAGATAAGTATTATTAAAAACATTTAAAGGAAGCATAATGACTGTCCACTTTGACCTGTAGGGCTCGACCCACAAACAGATGAAAAAGGAGATGAATCAAATCGTTTCCAGCTATCGACGAATCGGATGACGCCCGCTGTCAGGATGCGTCATTTTTAACTGTCGTGAACGGCGACCGTTATTGCATTCGAATAAAGATTCGGTAATTAACGGTAACGGTAACGGGTCGGAGGGCAAATGGAGCAAAACACGCAATGATTCCTTTTTTTGATTAGCTTTTCGAGCGAAACACGCCAGCATTTGTGGGGTTCCCCACGCTTATAATATTAATATAATTTTTATTAATATTACATTTGGTATTTTTCAAACAAGTTTCTTTGAATATAATATCTAAATATATTTTGTATTTGGCACAGTGCTGTTAATAGAATTTGTTAGTTAAAACAACATTTTGTGATAATGTTGCGGCGAATATTCGTATTCGTCATAATGTAGCACAAGGCTCATGGATTTTTGGTTTAACAATTTCAGTCCATTACATATCAAAACTAAAGAATTCCGAACTAATAAATAACATAAGGTTAAGTTTTATTCGCGTGCGGCTTAACCTAATGATGTTGGGTTAAAATTATTGAGTGCCTGCGCGGCCTACGCCCGCTCCCAGGCTGCAGCATTGCAAATGTCAAATGGCAATTACCCCGGTAGAACACAAACGGTCTTGTCTTGATTTAGCACGGAAAGGCTTTCCGAAATGGGGGAAATATAATGACAATATCTTAATAGTAACATAGTGTGATTTAAAAATTATATATATACTTATTTAGTTCTTTTTTAACTTATTCATCTGATCTACATCCGTAAGAGAAAGGAAATAAAAATCTTTTATATTAGGTACTTGATATAAGCGGTTACAGAACCAATTAGAATTGAATAATATAGTTATTTAAAATTTAAAGACAAAAAGTGAAAATTATCAATTCTCTTCCATTTTATATGTGCTACTGTGATAGACAGCAACAGTGAGTAAAAGCAAAAGTCGAATATAAATACGGGATAATTCAAACAAAACATTTTCAGTATTCAAAAAGTAATCGATCGTGGAACGCGAGCTAAATACGAATATGTAACGGAATCGTTTACGGAACCCTCATCCAGTAGCCAATAAGCGGTGAACGACACGCGTGGGCGGAGTCGCGCGTCCTACCAATTGTGGCAAAATTGATACACCCGGGTCATGTTACAATCCGGATAGGAATAATGCCTATTATTAAAAACCCTTTTGTATATCCCCCGGTGCATTATTACCCGTCGCCGGATGAAATGCGTTCGTTAATCTGTGTTTTACTTTCGTTGATACGATTGTTGTGTTTTATTAAGCTATGAAGATGTCTTGTTGTGAATGGATGTTGAGCGATGCTTTATTGAGATATTTTAAAATGTCTTCCATTAATCATAGTTGTAAATTATTGAAACATTTATACGGTAACTTAAGTATTTGTTCATTACTAATTCATTTCACAGCTGACAAGTGATAATTTATTATCACTTTCATTTCTATTTCTGAGTCAGTCGTATCATCAGTCGGATTAACATAGGATTGGATATTATCAGCTATTTTTTCTTCGCATCATCAGTTTGCTTAATTAACTTTCACTTGTCTATTCTCATCGTTGATGTCATACTGACTGAATTAGACATTTCTCAAGGCGTCGTTAAATTTTAATGTGATTTAAATGTTAATCAGGCTTTAATTGATTCGAACAGGATCAGATGTGCAATATTACTGAATAAAAAAGTCTCGCTAACATACATACGTTGTTTTTACGTATTTATTTGGCACGGCTATTGGAACGGAAGTACAAATTTCAAGTAAACGATAGCAACAAATTTCGTCATTTCCCCAAATATTGAAAATAATGATTATGTATATGAAAAGGCAACAGCTGTATCGTTTTCATGACGGTTTAGCGTTAAATGAGGGAACAGAATCACCAATTACAAAAACATAATCGTCTTCGGCGCATAACCATTTAGGTATTTACATAGCACCCTTTATCTCAACAATCTACCGTTTTGTTCGCGAACATGCCTCATTATCCATAAGCGAAACCTACCGGACGGTCACTCACAAAGAACGTATATACCGAATCGAAAAACATCCGAAGCTAAATCAGCTCACAACAATATAAATTTCGCATTGACACACATCGGCCCTGCCATAAATATCGCACTCGTTTTGTTTCCTACAAACATTTTTATGTGGACAACATCAGAAAAATACTTCCCAAATATCTCTGGACATATATAAATAAAACGGTGTGGTAGTAAATGTCAATAATATGCAAAATAATGGATGTTAATCTCAGTTGAATTTGTGATTTGCGACCGGACGCACATCAAAGATTAGCCGGCAGTTAAAATTCGGAGGGTTATTTTTTGTGTAGGTACAGTCAGCGGCTGCGTGGCTATGCTGACTTCAAGGCTACCTCCCGTGTTCATCCTCGAGACGGAGGCTCGGTGTTACGTCAGTTTACGACCTGTTGTGTCTCTCTTTCCCACGTGCTCCTTCCTTGCTCGTAGGACTACGCTAGGTGTGAGGTTGTATTTAATTTAAAAGGAAATAATTCTTGTTTTGTTACTGTAAATTTGAACTTTTTTGCTATCCGTTGCACACGATACACTAATATATTATATGCACAGATCATTAATTAGTTTTGTTTACAAGTAATTAAGTATGGGTAACGGTATTCGAGATATTGGAGATTGTAGACTGAGGAACTGAACATAGCAGATTTGAGGTACTGGGGACAGAGGACTCGTAAATTTGGTTAAATGACATATTACTCTTCTGGCAACACCGTGATGAACTATTCACGTAGTAGGCGCATGCAGATCGCAGAATCGCCAAATTTCTTTTGCTTGAACAAAACTGATATGCTAATTCCTGCCGCTACATAACGATTTTTGCAACAAGAATACTTATTATACATCTGTAGATAATTTGAATTTATGCTCTAATACTATTCGAGGTTTGAAGTTAAAATCGTGATGATATTACGATATGATATAAATATCCTAAAATTATCTATCGAATGTAAATTTTTGGTACAAGTATTTAATATATTTCCAGTGATGATCGTTTTATAATGAGAATAAACAAAAGTTTTTGACAAATCAGGAATAAAATAATATTTCGCGACGAGCCTTTAATAAACATGTATCTTCATAATTTCATGTTACAATATCGCAAATATTTTAAGGACACATTCTTAGAATTCCATACAATTTGTATTTCTATAGATAGGTTACCAGAACGAAATAGGTAGGTTCCACGTAATGGCCCCAGTTGTTCTGTCTCATTGCGCGTTATGTAGTAGGTACTCTGGATGTTATGTTCTTATCTGGAGAGAAATACGGGCGAATAAATCGGGATAGGGGATACGGCAAGAATGTACAAAGCATTCGCTATTACCGGCCCACGCAAATTCATATAGACACAATAAGAACAATAAAAAGGCTTTTCTAAAGATATTTAGAGAATTCTGCGATATTTATTTCTTTAGAGCCGTAGTATTCAGCAATGTTGCTCATATATTGTTAAGTGAAATGATTTAAAATAAAATGAAGCTGTACTTAAATTGAACACAGAGCCGTTGCTGTAATTGAAGTAAGTATATTTAGTTCAAAGACAGCTAACAAAAATGTCTTAGGGGTTCACTGTCATCTACCGTCATCTGTGATTAATATGGAGCAATACTAAATATATAAGTACAACTGTCAGCTAGAATTAGTTAAGTAACACAGTTAATTACTTAGGTGTTAGTTGCTAACAGGAACACAGGAATAAGATCGTTAGTATTTAGTTGATTAGTACTGGTTGGAAAGTCACTTATCTAGTCTAATAAATCGTTCCGATAGATAAATGATAAAAGGAACATTGTTCCTTATAGATATAAATAAATGCGATAGTTATACGATATTAGAAGTATTTCTGGAACTTCCGCTGCCCTTTGTCTTATACGACGCTCATAGATATATGTAATAAAATATTATATTGATTGTATTTGAAATCTATATTTAGCGCTTGTTATAACTAATCTATTCTGTGTTAATGGTGACGACGACTACATACTTGTTTACTGTGTTTTTAGATAACATTTAATAATATATATGTTCAGACAAGATATAAGTTTTTGAAAAAAAAAATACGCAATTTATACAGTTTGCTTAACTTTTTTAATTGGTTACAACAAATAAAATATTGTTTCATCGCCAAGGCTTTATTAGCAGATTGAAAAATTGATTGTTAAAGGATGCGAAGCCTTCGCGAGTCCCACATGTGACCTACTGACATTAGTTATTATTATAATTATTGATCATTGCGAGCAAATACGTATTAATTCCCACACACTTTCACATGTATAAACTGTATCGATAAAGAATGAATTTCAATTCCTCTCACTGAATGCACCAGTGTCCCACTGGTTTATTACAAAAGTAATGTTAACGTAACGTTACATTGTTAACGTAACCTTTAATCCTAGAAGAGGTAGGCAGAGAAGTGTTTCCCAAGTTAAGAAACAAGATTGTAATAAATTTAAATTTCATAATATACATATTGTGCACTAAATTAATGTTATAGTTTGTAAACATAGAAATAGTATTATTATTTTATCATCATACCAAGTCTCGTAACAAAGAGCACGGAGTGATAATATCGCGATCCCCACGGTCATGCCATGCTTTATCCCCATAAGAAACAAAAATAGCGTATAGCGGGTATTAGTAAATACAGCGGTTATTGCATAAATTCACTATTTATTAGCACCGGTTAATATAGCGGTTATTATACAAATTCACTATTTATTAGCACCCATTAATACACGTATTGCAAATTCGGTCGCTGGCCTGGCTGCCTAGTTTGTCGATTGATTAGTGTCGCGTCTATCGATATTTAAGATTGGCGTCAGATGCTAACTGTTTTGACGCTCGCATAGGTGTTAATTGATTGGTCGTTATTCGAGGCGCTAGATAGGTAGATTAGTGACGTTACGTCATCACTCGTTTGGGTATTCGTGAACTGTATGCTATGAAATATTGTTTTTTTTTCTTTACTATATTCTACAACAACGAGCGGGTAAAGCAATGGTTGAATTTAATGCTTAGTGACTTTTCTAGGCGACCCTTGGAGAATTGTTATTTCAAAAAGTAATGCAAGAGCAAAGAGAAACACAAAGAAAATATTTTATAAACATTAAACTGAACAGGAACTGAACAGTCCTGCTAGCAAATTACGAATCGGCAGACTTCTCGGCAGACTTCTCCTGCTGTAGAGAACAGTACAAAGAACTCACAGTATCTACGCAGGCTTTTTCACGAAGTTTTCCTAACCGTTACAGCAAAATATATTTATTGAAGGGTCAAATCTAAACCACTGGGCTATTACGGAAGCAGTGATAGAACTGAAGCAATTATTATCAGCACTGCACAATCGACCATATGCATTTGACTACCAAATTTAAAACCAAAAATTTCACCTGCCCTCCACATCTGTTAATTTTAAAACTAACCCCTAACGGATTGGAGTAATTCGTTAAACACCTCACACCCAAACTTCTATAATTCGAGCTTAAGACTTCTACCAGGGAGTTAGTATTTTTTATATGCATTTTCACACAGCGCTACAAAGGTTTCGAAGCTTTGTGCAAAATGCGAAAATCTATTTACAAAATGGCTGAGCTAATGCACATCGCCCACGTGTCAGCGCACAGGATGTGCAGCGCCCGTGGACTCCTAATTGCCGCATTCTCTCTCATTTTGATCCACACCCTACCGCGTAGGTGTTGCTGCGTTTTAGCATTCCCATAGCATTCACACCGATTCTTTTGTGATCAGCGAATTTATTAGTACACATACATATATGTACACATGTGTGTAAGTGTACATACGTGTACATTCTAATTTTGTTGGGTAGTTATATTTCTGAAGCCAATGATTTAAATAATGCTGGAAAATTAAGGGGTTCTCTAACCTTGATTAATTTGCCTGGCGTTAATTCATATTTTTAATATTTTCATATTATTAAGACTTAAAATAATAATCTTTGTATTATAATAATATTACATCCCAATCAGAATAAAAAAATATCGTCTTGCGGCCGGGCACCGAAGGCTGAAGGAACCGCACTTAAACCAATATGTTCTCTACTGCAACAAAATAATTCTCGTATTTACAACGCGTTCATAATTCTCCCGTCTACATCAATTATAATTTACAGTTAGACATATAGTACACTCATCAATGATAATAGAATGGACAGCTATCAGAACTATATTCGTCAATCAGACACAAATGAAAGGCTAGTGTCAGTACACTCGGCCATCAGAATCAAATGCACAGATCGATGTACTGCAATCGTCAGTAACAGTGAAATGCACGGCTAGTCACACTACATACCTCAATAATACTCAAATAGTCAACTAGTCTAAAACTAGACACTAAAATAATCTAGACTGCCTCGTTGGTCGAGTGGTTGCAAGCGTGACTGCTGATCGGGAGGTCCTGGGTTCAAATCCCGACTCGGGTGCTATTAGATTTAGCTAATTTAGGATTTATAGTAATGACTCGGAGTTTGGAATTGTGACAGGTGTATGGCAATAGGCTCACCACCTATTCCATGTGATTTAAATATAACTGGTGAAACGTGGGAGTGTATTACACTCCTCTGCCTACCCCTTCGGGGATTACAGGCCGTGATGTTACGTTTAAAATAATCTAATCACCAGTTGGATTAACAATTTATTTTAGTATTGGTAAAATAAGGACGTACTGAGTAACGTCCTTTATGAACCAATGGACTTACCGCGAAGCCCTTTGTTTAGGGTCTGCGTGTTCAGAAGTACTAACATTGTGTCCATTTCAACTGCTAAGTGCCAGTCTCATTGTTCCAGTTTGAAGGGTGACAGACGCACGCTAGGACAGGAGGCGTTCCAATTTAGTTGTTAGGAGTGACACTAAATTTAATGAGTGATTTAGTTTGGTTCAGTAACGGTAACAGAGGCGGTGAGTTGAATGGAAATATTTATGAAAAGCAGTCAAAACTTATGTCATGTGGTTTGAACGTCTGGTTACTACATACTTGTATCCTACGCAAAAGACTTACGATTGGTTGTGAAGGCTATAAAATACATGTTTGCAGGGAGGTATATGCATTCAAGACAATTTTTTATAAAGACTTTTTAATCATTTGATCTCTTAACTAATTTATTTATATTTCTTAACTTACCTTTTTAACAAGACACATACGCGAAATTTCAGATCCCTCAGATTTCAGATGTGGTTTTACGAAATTTGAAATAATAAAAGCACTTAAATTGTTTCTTAACTCGCTCGTATTAGTAATGGCAATATGAGTTAAATATATCTACATACATTACGTAATACCTGAATACTTAAACACCGATACATATATAATTACGTAAGACAAGCTTGAGGCAATTTATTAATAATAAACATTTAATTTAAGTCGCATTAATTAAACGAGACAGCTAGGCTGCGGACATTTATTATTATTACCAAAATAGATCACAAATAACATAAATCGAATTTAAGTATTCGAAATCGGCTCGCGAACGGATTCCTTAAACGTTACCAAATAACAGAGCATTATAAAACGATGCTTAAAATATTTTATGGTCATTATCATGGTATGCATAAAATTAAAGGTGGTCGGACTTACGAGTGTACCTACAGCGCGGACATTCTTAATAACGCATAAAAAGCGATCATGTACGTACAAAATTACCAACATTGAGGGCTCGACGACACATACAAAGACGTAAATGGACAAATAATTGATTCTAATGATAAACGCGATGCGCAAAGTCATTTTAACTGCATTCAGCATATGCGTCTGCTGATGTATGTAGGTGTAATGATGCCACAAAAAATGGGAACAGAACATTTCATGTGTGGCGCTGTGTGTAGGTGCGCATGTAATGGTTTGTGAAACTGATGCGGCGTGGGTAAGCGCGGAAGCTGGCTGGGAATGACGGTTATAACATCTAATTGTACTTGCCGATTGATCTTCGTTTAAACTTTGCTTTAAATGACACTTTAAACTTAAAATTAAGTCATAACGTACTCGGATTTGGGGCCGTAAAATTTTTTTGTAAATTTTGTTCTAAGCATCATAGGTATAATGACTAAGAAAACATTATTGTTTATAACATAGAAGCTTAAGTAGGATTTGTTAAATGCTCGTATGACTCAATTCGAAAAATTTCAAACGCAGTCAAGTTATTAAAAAAAGATCTCACGTAAGCCGTTTATTAGGAAAAACACACGTAGCCATTAGCGTTGATTTATCTTTAATCTAAAGGGTCCATTCATACGGCGATGGAGACCACCGATTATTATCCTTAACCCTTCGTCCCGCGCTCGGCTTCGTCATATAATCTGTCAAAACTACACGGTAAGTAGTAGGAATTCACCGGTTCTGGCTCACTATCAAGAAGCGGTCAACTGGTACTGGCTCATGAGTCACAATCG
>DWME01008707.1:0-11490 GCA_018244795.1 Parelbella ahira ahira
ATGTCACAGATTATAAATCATCATAAACAATTAATTAATAGGCGAATTATGACTAAAAACGGACGTCTTTAACAATTGATATCTTTTTTGATTTCCTCATAAACAACGAAACGAAGTGAACTAAAGTATAAATAATATCTCCGAATTACATTATCCCTAGGTCGATAAAGTTAATCGATTATCTTATTCTACAGCTTGGCAAAAAAGTCGTGAATGTAATGGTGGCGCGGTAATTTTTGCAACTTTTAAATAATGTGCTTTTAAAATGTCCATCCATCCTTCCCATGTATCTGTTCAGTAATTAAGGCACGAAGGGTAATGAAAAAATTCACACTGATAATTATATGGTCAATTTTTATTTTTCATGTACAATTTGTATTATTGCTTAATATTAGAGATGACAATAAAACTAATGATTCTTATCTTTCTTTTATTAAAAACAAAGTACCAGTATAAATCTATTCTCAGTCAGATTCAAAAATTGTTTCATCTAAATATTCCACGCGATATTCTTTCATATCTTGGCCTGAGTTTTCTCCGTGTGTCTGCAAGCTACTTATCTTCAGATGCACTACTGCTGCTACTGTCAAATTGAAATTTTAAGTCTGTTCTGTCAATATCATAATAAAATACAGAGTTCATCACCTTTGGTAATAATCCCTTTCTATTTTATGTTCATGTTGATATGAACAAAATAAAAACAATTAAATATTTACAATTACTAACTTATAAATTTGTTGTGATATTTTATTTCAAAACACTTTGAAGTCAACTGATTCTACATTATTCGCTATAAACATATTATATAGATTTACCTAAAAAAAATACAAATTTATTTTGAGGAATACGCAATAAGTATTAACAAAAAGTATCAAAATTATACGAACGCGCTGTTTTGCCATTGCATTTTATAAACATAACCTCAAATTCGTGGATGCGCATTTCAAGGTAAATAAATAAATAATCATTCTACGAGTTTTATACTTAATCGAAAGTTAGAAAGTAAAGGTTACATCTGATTACTTAGTTAGAATAACATTGTAGCTGTCATTTTGGCTGTTCTTTTATAAACATCGTTGAAATCTCGACAAAATTTGACCGGCATCGAGTTCTGCCTAACATCTCCGATATACTTTATAAATAGTCTCTCTAGCGGAGCGGAGGTTTACACGTCCATTCCATTCATTATGAACACAATCAGTCACCAATAACACCACAATAATATTTAGGAACAGAAGGGCCTTAGGTCAAGTACCTTATTGATAACGAGGGTAGCAATTTTTACAATGAATTAATTACACACACAAATTACACACTAATTACACGAAAATAATGTCATCAAACGATGTACAACCAATCTCGGTATTTAAGTTAATTTAATTATTTTGGAAAAAACTTTGATTAACGAGATCCTCAGCGATTCATCGAAGACGTGATGTACAGGCGCCGTCCCGAATAAAAATGATCTTTAGGATGGCTGCCCCACTCCCATCGATACGACGTTCCGCTAGATTGACTTTAACGCGAGGGTAGTTTTGACACACTTGACGCTAAATTTATTAAAGCGCCGTCAAATTCATAATGTTAAAACTAAACACAAAAAACATTAGGCGACCCTTTGAAACGACACGTGTACTGACTTGACGTAACAGTGGAAGTGTTGCCAGCGATCAAATATTTTAGTTCCAATTTAGGACATTTTTGCCAAGCTGTAAATAAATGCTGTTACATACCTATAACATGGTGCTTCACTGTTCATGTATTTTGTAGTAGGCATGTGTATTGTGATCATAATAAAAAATAATAATTATCATGATCACAATAGACATGCAAACCAATACATGAATCAAAATGCTACATGAATCGATTCTCAATTAAATCGAGTACAAAAAACGATTGATCCATTAATCTGTATTTTAAAGTTGCTCAATACTGATACAGAATATTATTGATAAAGAATTAAAATAGAAATAACTAATGAAAAAGGAATATTATTATGTTGAAAATTTTATTTAGATTCATTTTTGTCTGATTAACGACAAATTGAATTTACTTTACAATTGTAGAAAGTTGTTCATAATAAATTATCAGAACAAATTGGCAAAGCGTAACATCATGCCTGTAATCCTCGAAGGAGTAGGCAGAGGGGTGTACTACACCCCACGTTTCACCAGTTACGTTTAAGTCCCATGGAATAGGTGGTGAGCCTATTGCCATACACCGGGCAGAATTCCAGACTCTGAGTCACTACTAGAAATTCTGAATTAGAAAAATCCAGTAGTACCCAACCCGGGATTTGAACCCAGGACCTCCCGATCGGCAGTCGCGCTTGCTACCGCTCGGCCAACTAGGTAATCATCAACATTAGTCAAACCAATCATCGATATTGTGTTCAAAATTAATGGAACGAATTAAATATTGCATGCCATGTCCTAACGTCCAATCAACGGGGAAGGAAAATGGAAATATTGAGTTATTAATGCGAATAAATATATTTTCATACCGCAAGTAACACCGCATACACGAATACCATACCTAAGTGGCATCTGCAGCGGACGTACAGCATTTTATAAGCGTTGTATTGATGTTTAATAGGAAACACAGGTCGAAAGCAAACAAATACATTTTATTAATGTATGTACTTTTTTGGTTTTCTCTAGGAGTATTTACAGTTCTTAAGTGAAATGATAGTGAAATAAAATTACCAGAAAGAAATAAGAATGTTCTATTTTTAAGTAGTATTATATGTTATACGTACAACTGTATATCACTGTATAAGAATTATCTTGAAACAGAATGTAAATAGAGATAGGAAGGATGAAAAAAATTTGGTTCAATGTTATTAGCTAAGTTTAGATTTTATTATTTTACCTGCTTGGGGTAGATTCAACTTAGCGAATAAATGTAACGTGCACTAATTGTTTAGAGGAATTTTTACTATTTGTACTAAAGTGTTTGTTAAGCAAAAGTGGAAATATGTTCAATAATGCATAAGCCCAAGTGTCAATAAAAATGGACGTGCGACGTTTTCTAGCGAGGCATTATTTGTGGCGGGTGTCGCCGCGAGTGAAACATGAAGAGCGAATTATCGATACAACCCGTTATAGCTTTAAGTATTGCAGTCGCTCTACGGCCTATCTGCGCGACCGTTCATTGCCAATAATAAATACTTAGATAGTGAAGGTGACGTTTTAATAGCGCCGCCTTTTCATTGCACTCGTTAACGCTACTCGGCGGGACGTAATTTTAAAGAGGCATAAAACATGTATTAGGATAGTGTGAAAACATCTTTAGTGTCGAAAGAACTCTAAAAACTTACGGTAACATTTAGAACAATGACGCATAGTTTAACGATAGTATCGCCGAGGAAGTTTAACGGCTTCCTTCAAAGTGGTTGCTGAGCAGCCAAACAAGTAGCTTTTTGTTACAGATGGAGGATGAACTAGCCCGAACACGAATTGCGACAATTGATTTGTTGGGACAATTTACAGCGACTAAATTTTACCAACCGTCAGACCCTACATTAGACAATACCTGTACTAGAGCGACCATACCAGTTACAAACAAAATATATAGATATTCAAACATGCTTAAATAAATTTCAACCTTAAATGCAGAACAACAACGACCACATCACATTAATATATTGTAATTTGTCCTGGCGATAGTCAAACCTACAATCTCCAGCTCAATAGTTTGAGTGCTTAAACATTAAACCAAAACGCCAATGAAAATGTTAAAATATCATAGCTATTTTATTGCTTCGACAAAGGTGTCTTGATTTTGGTTTGCTGAATAATTATATCGTGCTCGCTCCTGGCTTAAACCGCCTCCCAGCTCGTCCCCATCACCGCCCGCATGAAGCATTATTATCGGCCTAAAGAACATGGGAGTCCTATTAACAATAACATCTCCGATATTGAGCTGAAGCTTCTACTCGATATTGCGGGGGCTTCGCATTACACATGCCCGATTTGACGTTTTTAAAACACTGTATTGTACATAGCGTGATTTTACTACTTGAGTCAGAAATGTGGGGGTAATTGACGATGCTGGGGGGGACATTTTTGAAGGAAGTCTAGCGTCGATAGGGTGTCGATTTTTCGTATCGAATTACTGCTGTGGAATGCGTTTTTATTAAATATTATCTTGAATACTGAATAGCTTTAAGATGATCCAGAAAAAATATCCTTCAACTCAAATGCAATAAAAATTCTTTTTCTCCTATGCCTCGCTTCTGGTTCTGAGTAGTATGTTTATATATAGAAATCGAAATTAGAATTTGGCACATCTTGATTCAATAAGACCTCTGAAGTTCGTCTGTTTTCTAAAGCGACCCCAGTTACGTCGCGTCGCGAATTATTTTATACGCGTTAACTGTGAGTGCTTTTTCTTGTTGGATAATTATATCGTATACGGGCGGGTCTCGTGGTAACTAAATAAGGTTCACACTGCACAGCATGCGCACGGTATTCTATTGGTGCATGTTTGTTAGTCTGAACAATTATAGATTTTGACCTTTTCTTAAAGCGTTTCTTTTAATTTTATATTTATTCTTACAACATTATTATCATCCCGTCAGTTCTCTTACGGGTTATGCAGAGAGTACCGAATGCGAAATATGTATATTCTTACAGAGCTGTTGTGCGTATAATTCATGAGGTGCTTGCTGCAGACCGTAGTGACAATAATATTGGAAGCGTATCGAATAGTACAATACTACGCTTGCAACGATAGTAGCATGCGGGCGATGTAATCACATTTCATATCGGAACAATGCAAACCGCTCGGCACCACTTAATCACTCGGCGGCCACGACCGGAGCCCGACACTTACTTGGCGGACTCATTGATTAGACAAATCATCTGCTCACGGCTACGCTGTACTTCGTGGAAATCATGACATTCAGCGTGGACGCGCTTCATGTGTAGTCCAGCTCGTGTACCACAATCTAATAGTTCACTACTGTATTTAATTTAGTTACATTAAAGTTTGTATAGCTGTTGTTTATTACACCTATGTAGATGGTAGAGAATGCGCTCTTCCAGGATTAAAGGGTTACTGTTCGCGATGAACAAAAAGAAAAGGTATTTTGGATGGAAACTTCTGTATTTCCTTAGTCTTGACAACAAAAATTAGCTGAGTAGTCTGTAGGGTGTAGGCAAGAAGTAGTTGCAAGGTGTTGTGATTGGAGCGATGTCTTTGACAACTGTGTGTAATGTGTGTGTAAGGTGTTCTATGATTGGTGGAGTGTATGGCTCGATACATTCAAAATAAAATACGTTAACGGCGGTGAAAATCGGCGTCAACATCCTCCCGGCCGTTGAAAGCAAGCAGCAAAGCGGAGCCTTCAACTTGACTCGCCTTCATTAGATGGCCCAGGTAGCAGGCATATGCGGTTGATGGCCCTCTTTACGATCCCTTGCGAGGTACGAATGTCGGCTACTCGAACTATTCCATCAGAGCCGGGATACAATTTATTTATACGGCCTAGCCGCCAGATTAGTGGAGGCAGGTGGTCCTCTTTTATTAAGACAAGGTCGTTCAGCTTCAAGTTTTGACTCGTAGTGCGCCATTTAGAGCGCTGCTGCAGCTCAGCGACGTACTCAATAGCCCAGCGCTGCCAGAAATGTTGCTTGGCTTGCTCCAGACGCTGGAACCGGTCGAGGTTATTTGTCTTGCTGTCAACAAGGTTGGGTGACGGTAGTGACATTAGTGGTCTGCCGATTAGAAAGTGAGCTGGCGTAAGGGGTTGTAGGTCATTTGGTGAGGGACTGAGGGGACAAAGGGGCCGGCTATTAAGGATTGCCTCAACTTGCGCAAACAATGACGAAAGTTCCTCAAAGGTCAAATGTGCATTGCCTAAAACGCGTTTTATATGAAACTTAGCGGACTTTATGCCAGCCTCTGCCAATCCATTGAAGTGAGGAGCGTACGCGGGAGAAAATTTAAACTCAATACCTTGACGAGCTGCATGATCAGAAATCGAGTCGTGTTGTTCCTGAAGGAAGGTTGTAATTTCCCTCGCAGAGGCAACAAAATTTCGGCCATTATCGCTATAAATAACCCTAGGTATACCTCGTCTAGCAATAAATCTTTTTAAAGTAAGTATGAATGCATCCTTAGAAAGTTCGCTAACGGCTTCTAGGTGGATGCATTTGTATCTGAAACAGATAAAAATGCATAGATAGCATTTTGATATTTTGCATCCTCTACCCTTACGATCCGTAATGAGGAATGGCCCAGCAAAGTCAGTCGCAACGGTAGTGAATGGGAAATCAGCTTCTATCCGATCATTAGGCAGATTACCCATTATGTTATGTAATGATTGGCCGGCAAGCCTTCTACATGTCAGACAGCTACGGGCTACCCTCCGAGCTAATTGGCGACCACCGATTGGCCAGTAACGGTCTCGAAGCGAAGCGAGGAGATGTTGGGGTCCAGCATGTAAAAGGCGTTCGTGTTCGGCCTGAAATATTAGTTTGGTTAATGTGTGGTCTGATTTTAGTAAAATGGGGTGTTTTTTATCGTACTGATATTTCGAATCAGGTATCCGACCTCCCACTCGCAGCAGACCGTCAGAGTCTATAAATGGGTTTAGACTAAGTAATGTAGCCTTCGCTGATAGAGCCCTTTTGTTTTTTAGACGGCTTAGTTCATCAGCAAAGGATTCTCTTTGCGCGATTTTAACGAGAACATGTAATACGTGAGATAGCTCTTCAGCTAATATGGGACCTTGTATTTTATTAGTATTACGACAATTGTTTATGAATCTATAGACCAAAGCATAAACTCTTTGAAGTTTGTCCAATTTTGAAAATTTGTTAAAATCAAATTGTGATGTAGGCACGAGCTCCACCGCCAAAACGGAGGCCGTTTTTAGTTCAGGGAGAAAAATTTCACTTGGCGAGACCTTTGAAGGCCATGACGATTCTGAATTTGAAAGAAACTGAGGTCCATGCCACCAGAGGTCTGATTGCACAGCGGTCGTGTCGTCTAGATTTACACCTCGCGATGCAAGATCCGCGGGATTCACAGCTGTGGGTACATACCGCCATGACGACGAATCCGAAAGCTCACAGATAGCCGCAATACGATTGGCAACGAAGGTTTTTGTTTTGTTGGGAGTATTTATCCAACCCAAAACTACTCTTGAATCAGACCAATATACGTGCCGATTGATAGGGCGGCGTAAAGCCTTCGTTACTGCTGAGCTTAATTGTGCACCTAGTACGGCAGCGCACAGCTCCAGACGAGGTATTGTTGTGGCCTTTACAGGGGCTACGCGTGCCTTTGCGCATAATAGGTCGACTTTACTCTTTCCATTCGTATCAATGGACCTTAAATAGATGCACGTTCCGTAAGCCAGTTGTGAAGCATCACAAAAACAATGCATCTCAATGAACGCACTATCGTAAATTAGGGTCAATCTAGATATTTTTAGTTGTGATATAATGAGCATATGGTTATGAAACGATTGAAAGAGTTTATGAATGTTATTAGGTACTGGTTCATCCCAGTCTAATTTGAGAACCCATAACTGTTGTAGAATAATTTTATATTTAATTGTATATAATGACAGTAGGCCTAGTGGATCAAAGATTTTACTAATAGCGGAAAGAATAGATCTTTTGGTGATAATAGTTTGTGTAGGTAATTGTATAGGGAAATGTAGTTCATCAGAAGTAGGGCACCAACCGATACCTAGGGTGCTAGTTGCGTTACTGATGATTAGACTATCATTATCGTTATGATCAGAATTTAAACATAAATTGGACAAATTTGACCTATATTTTCGCAAATGGAAACATCCTTTAGCTAACTCCTCAGATACAGAACGTTGAATATGTTGTAATTCTTGTGAAGAGTCACATCCTGACAAAATGTCATCGCAATATATATCATTTTGTATAATAGTTTTAATTTTTGGGTCTGAACATTCTTCACCCAGCTGCCAAATGCATCTGGTAGTAAGAAAACTCGAGGAAGAAAATCCGTAGGTAACTGTATTGAGACGTAGTGTACGGAGAGGCTCATTTTCGTCGTCGCGCCACAATATGAGCTGTAAGTCACGATCCTTTTGTCTCATGAGCACTTGGCGGTACATCTTTTCTATGTCCCCTGAAATTATGTATTTGTAAAGACGAAACCGCAAAAGAATATTAAATAAAGAATCTTGTACAGTGGGGCCAACCATTTGGAGATCATTAATTGATATACCGGAAGTAGTGCGAGCCGACGCATCAAAAACAACACGCAGCTTAGTGGACTCACTTTTTTCTTTAATGACAGGATGATGTGGTAGAAAGTAGGAGTATATAGGTCTCTGTATAGGTGCCTCAGATAGGTGACCAAGAGTAGCATATTCACGAATAAATTCTTTGTAGGCTGCCTTTAGATCGGGTTGTTTTTTAAAACGCGATTCTAGATTAAAAAACCTTTTTTTGGCTAAGTTATATGAATTACCTAAGCACTCTCGGTTGTCTCGAAGGGGTAGTCCTACACAAAAACGGCCATTTTGTAATCGAGTAGTAGTGTTGAGAAAATGTGCTTCACAAAGTTTTTCTTCCTTTGTGCGTGGTGTAGCTTGTGGAAAACTTTCTAATTGCCAAAACTGAGAAACCTGGTGCTCTAGGTTCGGGAATTCATGATCATCCTCCTTTAAGTAAGCATGACAAGTACGTATAGTTCCCTTTGGTGATTTAGGAAGTAGTGGCAATAAAACAGAGCCTCCCACAAGCCAGCCAAGCTTAGAACTGCGCAGAATAGGCCCGTAATTAGGAAGGGAATGCTGTTGGGAGCCTATGAGGTCCCAAAATAGATCAGCACCGATCAGCATATCAATAGGAGCTGACTCGTAGAAGTTAGGATCTGCTAGCTTAAAATTAGATAAATCGATATCTTTCAAATCAATAGTTAACTTAGGTATATTTTCTGATATGTGCGGCAGCACTAGGCAATACATTATAACACTAAATGAATTATCAATAGATTGTAGACGTATATTAGACCGCTTTGTATTTAGTTTAAGTTGATTATTACCAATTGTAAATATGTCAACATTGGATGGTTCTGTAGATAGATTGAGTCGTAGTTGTAGGGACTCTGTAATAAAGGAGCACTGGCTTCCGCTATCAAGTAAAGCGCGCACCTTAGTAGTTACATTAGTAGTAGGATTTGTCACAAAAACACTAGCTGTACACAACAGAACTTGAGAAGATTGAGAAAGAGCAGACATGACGATGGGAGACTGTTGAGGTTCAGGTTGGCGGGCAACATGCAATAGGGTGTTATGACGTGCTTTGCAAGCACGGCAGTGCCCCGGCAGAGTGCACTTGTTAACTTCGTGACCAGGTCGTAAACAATTGACACATAAGTGTAATGATGCCACCGTTTGTTGTTTATCTTCTGGTGACATAGATCTGAAGGTGGAACATTCAAAAAGGCGGTGATTTTCCTTACAAACAAGGCACTCGAAGTTGCGTTTTGTCACAGAAACATTAGTAGACGTAGACATAAAAGTTTTATTTTGAATTTTAGTTGAATTACTATTACTAGGAACAGCATGCTTATTATTATTAGTTCTTTCTTGCTTGTTACGGCTAACGGTCTCTAAAACATCCGCTCGATTTCTTAAAAAAGTAAAAAATTCATCAAGGGTAGGAATTTCTGACAATAAATTCTTTTGTTCCTCCCATTTAAATAGTGTACTGTTGTCTAACTTAGTTGTAATCATGTAAATAATTAAAACATCCCATTTATCGGTGGGTAAACCCAGTGTGCCGAGAGCCCGTAAGTTTTTAGTAACATGATCTATAATAAAACGAAGTGACTTATCGGTTTCTCGCATACCTTCAAGGTTGAATAACGATTTTAAATGGTTGTTTATTAGCTGCCGCTTATTATCATAACGTTCGCATAAGAGTTTCCATGCTTCAATATAATTTTTATCGGTTACTTCTAAATTACAAACAACACGGGCAGCTTCACCTTCTAAGTAGGAATTAAGATAATGGAACTTGTAAATATTTTTTATTTTATTATTGCTATGAATTAATGAATTAAAGGTTTCCTTAAACTCGAGCCATTTATAGTATGTGCCATTAAAATTAGATATTTTAATAACGGGTAATTTAAAACCCATAAACGCTTGTTCTTCACCACAACATGAAATATGTTCAGTTGCATTAGAATAGGCAGACTCGTTGTGTCTAGGTGAAGAATTATTAGCTAATATAGTCTTAGCAAGGGAAATGTAATGATCGAAATCCTGTTCAATAGCCTCACACAAAGTTAACTCGGTTTCTATAGATAAAACTTGTAACGACTCGAATTGAACCTGCAACTCGTCGAATTCCCTTTGTAAACATTCGGTCCTAGATAATTTCATTTCAATCTTCCGTACATCTAAGTCAGAGATACTCTCTTGGCCTTGAATCTGATCTATATAGTTTTTAAATCGCGTTAAACGACCTTTAATATTACTACGCTTATTACAAAGCTCCTTCAACGACGAGCCTGCTACATTAGTATCAGAACTATCAAACCCCATTGTATGAGAGTATCTAGTCCGTTTGATTCAATAAAGTTAAGTTTGTTATAAAATATTGTAAAGTAAGAAATAAATAATGCACAATACGATACGCTCGTCGCTTCGCAACTTTCTTATCAGTTTGCCGTCGAAGAACCGGTTTAACCAGCTGATCTATGGCGGCCGGGCTCGGACAGCTGACGCTAGGACAATGGGTGACGTCACGCGTTGACGTCTCGGAGCGCACCGTTGCACTGGAATTGAGTTATTAACGTGTCTTAATATCTAATGTGAATATCGTTTCTTACGCACTTGAATAGTTTTATTGTTTTAATTAGTTTTATAGTTTAAAAAAGTGTACAAATAGTGAAACGGGAGCGTTAAAGTACATTCAATGTAATGTAATTAACGTGTTTTAAATAGAAAATAGATTTATTAGGTACAAGTGACTAATAAGTGAACTTCACGGTGACTGTTTGCACAAATTGAGGTGGAGTGAACTAGGATAGAAAAGGAACGAGCTCACAGTTAAGTAGACCGGCATATGTTCGTGACACGGAGAAGTTGTGTAGCTCCGTGTGCTGGCTGCTGGCTACTACAGTAGGCGTGAGACGTCTTGTAGTTCTTCCTGGAAGCGATGGATGTTCTGGTTGCACGGACGATGACCAGTAGAAACTTGAATTGCTGGTATTGTCCCGAAGAAAGTCAAATCCTCAAGTGTCCTGTCACGGTCGCCACTTTTTTGTTCGCGATGAACAAAAAGAAAAGGTATTTTGGATGGAAACTTCTGTATTTCCTTAGCCTTGACAACAAAATTAGCTGAGTAGTCTGTAGGGTGTAGGCAAGAAGTAGTTGCAAGGTGTTGTGATTGGAGCGATGTCTTTGACAACTGTGTGTAATGTGTGTGTAAGGTGTTCTATGATTGGTGGAGTGTATGGCTCGATACATTCAAAATAAAA
>DWME01008708.1:0-11490 GCA_018244795.1 Parelbella ahira ahira
CCGTTGCATACCGGCGTGACGTTTCATCTGTAAAAATTTTACCCTCATGCGCCTAAAGAAGTTTCACTTCAATAAATGTGAAGGTTAAAACGTTCACATGAGTCGTTCGTTGCGCGAATCTGTCTAACATAATATATCATATGAGACTAAAGTTATAATTAACAGACCGAAGTTATTACTGAAAGGTCGTAGTAACTTCTGTTTGCGTTGCGGTCGCGCACGGTCTAATGACAAATCGTACTCTTCTACGTTACTAGTAATTAACTTATTATCAAAACCAACATTTGGCAGATGAAATATTAAATTAAAAAATTAAAGGATTAAGTACCTACCCTATGATAATTACTCTGGTCTACTGGTGGGTAATGTCATTTGGCATGAAACCAGCTCTTTAATTTTTTTGCTTAAAGAAAAAAAAATAGAACTAAATAATTGATAGTTTTAATGTGTAATAATAATTTCAACGTATTCATTGCATGGATATGTACAAAGATAACAATGTTGTAACAATTTATAACATAACAAACAGATAAACATAACAATTCATAACATAACAAACGTTCCCCGCGGCAATATGAAACGCTCAAAGTTGATGTACACGTATACGATCCGCTGGAACTGGTAGCGCAGCGCTTGAATCGATGTCGAAATCGTAATACTTGAATGTATGCGTACCGGCCGTAAACACGGGTTCACTTGAACAATGCTATCGTAATTTATCACTGCGTATCTTATCACCGAATCGTTGATAAATTATGTGAGTAACGATGTAGGTAGCGTAGTCTGCTCGGGCTCATTCGTATGTGCCGTATTAGGGTCCGTTCAGATATAGATACCATTTTAAATAAAACTTCACGACATTGTGGCAAAGTATTTTTTACATTTAATATGCTTCGTGGTGGCCCTTGAGCTTTGTTGTGCGATGAACAATTGGATTGTAAAATAGACTTTATTGAAACGAGCTAAAGTTTTATTTTAAACAAGTTTGAAATACGCTCTGCTCTCCATACCGATATATTTGAAACGAGCCTTCCATTCAGGTGAGCCGTCCTATCACTCGGCGCCGATTCTATGTGGATATGTAGATCGTTGGTTTATCTTATCGATGTTAGAAATATCGATACCCACACGGTCAAATCACGCGTGAAACGCATCCATTGGATGGATCCGCCCTGTTTATCTTATCACCGCTGTGCTCAGTCGAAGGAATGCGATCGTTTCGTTTCGAACGTATATATTGTATTATTATTAGTTCCTATTTCGACCGACGAAACATTTGGCGCGTTTTATGAAGATGATTTCTTTTAATATTTCGTACGGACGCGAATGAATTGTTACGTAGTGTTGTGTTTATCTGTGTGTGGGTGCAGTGTCTAAGTGTGCATGTATGTATGTTTGTGCAGTGTAATTGAGGTGTCATTATGCGAGTGCCGCCCGTGTCGTGGACTCAAACGAGCGAGTGTCTTCGTGAGTGCGCGTGGCAAACGGTATGCTGCTTCATGGACGCGTGCGAGAAGATGACGGCGGCGCGCGGCATTATGTCCACGCCCTACCCGAACTTGGACATCATCACGTCCGCGCCTAGTTACGCCAGACAATGTTGGTACTACTGCTATGTAAATAAATAGCTTAGGACATCTACACGCAAGGCCTTCCGATAACGAACTTAGTAGAAGTTTATGCTGTTGTAACCAGATGATTGACGAATTTTGTACAAAGATAAATTGACACTAACATTGATGTTTTTTATACCCAGGCACGGAGAAAATACCTGTGCTTATTACACAAATATTAGCTCCAAATGAACCGACACCGAAACTACCCCAAAAGGTTTCGATTGTCGCCCACGGTGACAATGTACCCGTTAGAATTACATGAAACCAAAATCGTGTGTCCCGTATATACTTAACTTTAGATATGTCGATTATAATGTTCTTCGGTGAAACTCTCAGAACAATAAGATTTTTACGTGTCACTGCCGGACACAGATCTCTTCCAGAACTGTGGGAGACTGGAAGCACCTTAAACCAGTCATAATTATGTGGTCAAAGGCATAATATTTCTTTAAGTTATGTGATAGTGTAGTCTTCTTCTCATTTTGTTTCTGATATTTAATTCTCTCTTTGAGTACGTGTCATATAATCATTGAATTATAAATTCTCTTAAGGAATATTATGACCTCTATGTTAAACATTTAAACAGTATTTGTTATACAACTAGAGGATTTGTACGTTCTTTCATTCATTCAGTGTCACTTCACGTGATTTTCACATTAGTTTATTCATGTCTGGGTCGCTAGCTAAAGATAAATATTTATTTCCATCTTTCACTTGATAAAATCTCATCTCCATTAGAAAATGTTTTAGATTCCTACCATAATATAATCTGCCTTATTTTCTTACTACACTTGAGTCATAACATTGTCTCGAGTGAAAAGTCAGAAATATATTGTAAAAATAGATATTTTCTATGCAAAGATATTAAAATGGAACACGATAACGTAGAATATAAATATCTTCGCATACGCTATCTCTGAACCTATCTACATACCTACGCCTGAATTACAGTATTGAAAAGCAGCAACGAATAACATACTAGAATATAACAAAGCATATATTTTTAGTCGAAATCTATCGACAATAACACATCACTGGGCCTGAATAAAGGCTGAATCGTAGATGGGAACAACTCGATTTTCAATACTATCGAAATATGCGTCTATTGTGTAGGTTTAAGCTACGCATAGATTTTTATTTTATATACAGTTAAAGTCACAATATTTACTAGTATACATTTTAGTGCATACACAAACTAAACATAGTAAAGTATGGCGTTCACAGCGATATTCCAAGCAATGCGAATTTTGAGGAATGTTGGTGCTTATTGAGACCAAGGCGATCAGGCGGTTAGAAGTCTCATAAACCGTGGATATATAAAGAAAGTGATTAATGTGGATGGAGCACGTCGGCTATTTAACGATATTAGATATTTAGTGTAGTCTGCCCACCGCTTGAAGAATCTTTCGTAAAGATATAACGACAATGTTCCAAACATCCAATATATAGAGTATCCCACTGTTAAAATCCATGAATTTCTAGCGTTACATTGTAATAATTCCCATCGTCAAATAGTATGTATTTTAATATAAAATAAAATAAAATATTCGACGCTCGTGTGTCGTTTTGAGTTTTTCATTTTTACCGTTCTACAGAATTTAAATAATTTCTATTCGTTTATTTCTCTTGTAGGATTCAGTCACATTTATAGAGATTATAGGACGCCATGACGCTTTTCAAATAGGATCCAATGACGCTTATAGGACAAACGGTGTTTAACCAGTCGTTTGATTTCTTTTAAGTAAGCAAGTATCATATCACTATATCTTCAGCTGTCAATGAATACGATAAATACAATCGATCAATTGAGTGTTAACCTTGATACGAGACGTTATTTCCTCTTACGTAATAGAGTTACAATATATTGATTTCCTTCGATCATAGTTGAAGTATAGTCAATCCGTTCAATCGTAGCAGCGGCTTGATATTGATTAGATCTCGTTGTAAATACGAATAAATGAATAAGGTAATTAATTTAAGTTGAGTTACCTGACTAAATAACTGAGCTCTAAGTTAATTCCCTTACATTTTTGTGTATACTTTTTATCTCTTCGTATTGTGGTTTCATTATAACAATATATTTATATGTACATACTTATATGGTTAGACTTTTCTAGCTTAAAAATCTTGGTCTTAAAACGGTGTCTGATTTTGTGCCCGGTTATGTCAATAAACTGACCTCCTATTCCATAGCCGTACAAATAACTGACCACAACTGGAAATACTACACTTTCCTGCCTACCTCTTGGGGTAATGAAGGCATAATGTTATGCTTCATACGTATATGTAACACATAAAAATAAACGCTTATTTCCAACAGGGCGCCCGTTGTTAAAACTAACGAGATGTATAATTATTTTCGGGTTCGTTACGTTCCGTCCACTAGCGTTTCGTCGCTTTTAATTTGATTATATTGAAATTGTTGTCACTTGAGCGTAATTACGTCCGCTCGCCGCTCGTCGAGACCGGCCCGTTGACGTTTTACGCGCTTCTGTTAAAAATGTTTATATACACTGAATACAATGATTCGTTTTGCCTTGTTTTGTGTTGTACATATTTATTTTTTCGTTTATAAGTCTATTGATTTCGAAGAAAATGAAATTTAATCGTATTATACATTTCAAAACAACTGTATAAATATAAACTGTATAAATTCATAAAAATAATAAACATTAGATTAAATTAGATTAAAAAATATTATTTCTTTCAATGTATACGAAAATAAATGAGTTAAATCGTAATATGAGAACACGTAACGTAATAAAACCGAACTCGTTGTTTGGACTCTACCCGCTGTTATATCCTATATTACGAGCCAATGAAAGTGGAATATTCGTTTTGTTTTCCGTTCTATTGGCAGGCACTTATCTGATGGAATTACATCATATGAGATATATGTATGTACTTTGTGTTTGTGAGACAAGTACCGCAGACACTTGTCTTTATGCTACTTGTAGTCTTTAGCCCTCGGAGTCCTTCCTTCCTTTTATCATTCCACTGTTGGGACATGGGTCTCCTCACATATTAAGAGGGCTAAGTCTTATAGTCTGTCACTGGCCAAGCGCAGGATGGCAGCCATCATACGACCTAGAGAATTTTGTTTTTGTTTTATTGCTCTAGGTGTGCAGGTTTCCTCGAGATGCTTTCCTTCACCGCTAGCAGGTGATATTTAATCTTACTCAGAGTATATCATGTATATTGTTAGAGTACGTCTATATTACTTGTTGATACACTAATTAGTATTGAATATTGGGTGAAACAGAGGATGAAGATGAAAGAAGCACGTCAGGTCTGTGCAAAATATAATACAGCCTTTTATTATATTAAAGTATTATTTATTGAAAATTCGATGTGATGTACAAATATTAGCCAGTGTTAACTTTTTTGCAATTGATTGTACATATCTGCTAATGAAATACGGAAACAAAACGACAATTCGTTTAGCTACTTTTCGTTTTAATCGAGTTCGAGATCCTTCATAAATATTGATGGAAAATGGAAGTTCAATACACCAATGGTATTTACCTACTAGCCTGCCATCAGTGAGGAGTGGCGACGGCCGCTGGATCGTGTTATCAATCATGGTGACCACTACCACTTAGCCAAGACTACAACGACATAATAAGTTAGCTACAGCAAGGCCACCACCTTAGTAGAGTAACCTTTAAATATAGAAAGTAACCTATCACGATGCCAAATTTATTCATAGGCAATTTACGATTTCTTCATGAAACGATGTTGCAGATACTTCAATATATTACAGTAAATACACATTTAGGAGTACCTAATATAATATAAAGGAAGAAAACAGCAAAAGAATACGAGAAATATCCCTGTATTGGATAATAAATCTTATGTACATGTGTGTGTACCTTCAATTTTGTGTGCATGTGTATTATGCATATGTGTGTATGTGTGCGTACATGTATGTTAAAGTATTTACAGAAGTATGTACATGTGTGTGTGCCTAAAAGAAATGAGCATAGACGGTAACTACAGACTAAATTCTAAACAAACAATTCAGCTACCACCAATTTCTTTCCTTTGACGATTGCGACTGTACAACTATTTCTATTCGAGAACCGCACGTACAAAATTCCGATTTCTACTTGAAACTGAAAAGGATCAAGTTTTTTTTCACTTCCAAATGCCAATGGCTGGCTGCCATCGTTTTCTTTTCGCATCATGGACTACGTACAGAGTTTGCTAAGCATTGCACTTACGTCAGTGTAATTGGATGACTGAATTGTTTTAAAACTTGTCTTGATATTAAATAAATTCACGTACAAACCGTACGTATTTTCAAATACTTGTAATAATAATATTAGTGATTAATATTTCCCTTGCGCACTTGTAATCTACAATATTGTGCCATACTATTGTCATATCATAATGATTCTCATGTGTAAACGAGCAATATATATGAAGAACCCTTCCCTCCCACTTGTCATTGTCGTATTGTTCTATAGGTATTATCAAAAACCCAATTAGCATTGAATAATGTAAAAACTTTAAAATACAATTTTTTTTAATTGGATTTGATGTTGTAAACCGTGGAAAAGGAATAGAATTGTTTAAAGATAACATTTACAATCCATAATAATAATATGTAATATTTATTTAAATCACAGATATGTACATATGTACATCCATATTTAGATTAGTAATAAATAACTAATAAAATACACACACACATTTTTATGGTAGGGTAGCCTTTGGTTTGGGTACAGCTATGGCATAAGTATAGGTGTGGGTTAGGTTTATAGACAAAGTTGGTGTGCAAAGTGCATCTGCTCACCAACTTGGCACCGCTCTCGGGCGCGACTCAAACGTGTAATCCAACTGAACCAACTTGTTCAGCGGACGCTTTCATTGGACAAATAAGCAAAAGTTGTTCCTTCAAACATGAACATATATGAACATTCAAAACGGGAATCGATTCGTTATTAAAGCTCATTCGATTTAAATGAATGATTTTTATTTATTGATTTTTATCAAATGACCGCCGCCCGCTCCGTCAACATACTTCGTAGACCTCTACGACTGTGCTACGTAGCGCTACGAGTACATTCTACGTGTTTACTACAATGCTACCAGTAGGATACCCCCCGTATACTGTTCACAGTTTAAAAATAATTTATTTCTCACTATTTATCAATTTTTGGATTTTTCACTTGTTTTATTGTGGATACTATTATATTAAATTAGTGGATTGCATATCGTTCGCTTAACGTTAAGTCGGATGTCTGATTTCACCAAAGAGTTAGGTAATTAATTAAAGTATGGGATTTATATTTTACCACATGATTTACATTCGGTACACTTATTTATTGTATATGCTGTACGCTTTCCAACATACTAAATAGTGTCTCCTCTCAAGATATACATACATTAGATTGACGAAAGTATCGACAACTCTAATTTATGTAACATTCTTATGTCAATTAATTAAAAAATCTACACTCATGAAAATATTTGAATACGTACATATATTTACTGTCAGGAAGAGTAATCTCTTCTCGTTAACTGCAAGATCTAGGAATCAGATTGTACATAGAGAACGAAATAACCTCTACTATATTTCTAAATAAGTCCAGTAATATACGAGGTAACATAAATTAGCCGTTCCAGTTCCCAACATACATACCTACATTTCGGCCGCTAACATCGACATTGTTTGTTATCATCGGCCTCACATAAAGAATCGTAGTTCGGGCCATTAAACCTGATGCTTACACATTTATTACCGCCTTATTGTGAGCGAAACTTTTTTCATTTCCATTCCCGCGAGCCATATTTTAAGCGTGGATAATCTGTCCGATAAGTTTCGCGAAGTCGGCGACGGGGCGGAGTCTCGCCTTTGTGCGCTCGACGCGAGAACCGATTCCGTTGTAATTCGTTCGTGTGGTGAACCGCAATAAAATGTAGAACTCATAAAACTCAATGAAACCAGTGCAATCAACGTATAATCCTATAATGTTTTCGTACGTGTATATGTACGTGTGATTATGCGCGTATACATTAATCCTTACGGACTCATGTTACATACATACGAATATGTACATACGTACGACGTTTATGCCGTACATGTGTACGCCAGAGAGTTAATACAGACGTATGTACGTACATACAAATGTAATGTATAAGTAGATTAATGACAGTTTTTTTTATGTAGTCGTGATAGAGCACAGTATGACCTCCGCGGTGCGGCCTCGAGGGAGGCCTGTGTTCAGCAGTGCACTTAACAACCGGTGATGATAATGATGCTGATGACAGCCCAATCGTCACACTGATTTGATAACTTTCTTATGTATTTTAATAAAAAGTTTTGTGTACTTGATGGAATAAAAGTATTTTTAATTTTGATTTTAAAATTTAATTAGATTACATCATTATAGAATTGACCAAAAATGGCCAATGACGCGAGTAAATCGAAATAATAGATACTATAATGTTAGGACTGTTTTGGCGAATTATTTAAATTTTATTCCTAGTAACATCATTCGTTATACAATTTTGTATTTATAACGTAATAAAAACACCTCAATTGATAGCTTGACGAATTCTTTCAAACCCTGTTAGCGTTAACTTGAACTAGCTGACTCAACAAAGAGAGTGTTTTCTGATTATCGTCGCTCAGGTAGCCGGCAACCGGGGCGGCGGTCGAGTTAAATGTAGTTTTACCGACTTCCACGATTGCGATTGGATAAGGGAACTCGTTACAGGTGAGCGTGGTTTACGAGATAGCCGTGTTATTCTGCTCAAATGAAACGTATACACTCTGCGGAATAAATACCAGTAAAGTGGCGATCTATACGTGCATTGAAACCTTGATAAGAATCCTTCTAACAATGTATTGTCATGGCTATTTATAACATTTATATCATCACTTATAACTACGTATGTATATGTTACATACATATATTGTCACGCTTATTTCCGAGAAAGGTAGTAGAGACTAAAGTTTCTGCCAGCTACGATCTTAGAATACTTTTTGCTACGTCCACATGGATTAAGGGAATAATACTAGGACATCTCTTAAAGGACCTTTTGACCTTCGGCCTAAATCTTAGTATTTAATATGGCTTCATGTAAAGTGAAAATGTTTCTTGAATAAATATTGTTTACGCAAATCATCGGTTGTTTCAATATTAGCACTTAATAAATGAAGCTTTAGCAATTGTTTTCCAGACAATAATTGTACTAATTAAGTATATGTGTACAGTTATGTGTGTGACCGTGTGCGTGTTTGCGCGTGCGAGTCCGTGTATGTGTCGTAATTATAATTGTGTCTAGTCGCAATTGTATTATCTATTTTCAATAATGTGTACATCGATAAATGAAACCTAGAGCTTAGTGTCATTTCAATCCAACAGCTTAACCGACCTCCTGCCATTAATTGGCGATTGGCCAGTCAATTCTGTTGGATCGTAAGACTCTACTCCTCTTAATATAGTACGGATAGCTTGGCAGCCACATAGTATTCATAAATAAACACTGATAAAGCTTGGAAGAGCGAATATAGTTCTGTAGTTATTCTGAAATATAAATATTCAGTTTTGTCAAGAGCATCTAGGTCATAAAAATAATTAATGTAAAACAGGTTGAGATGACTGTCGATGATGATGATGATGATTAGCGACGATAATAATGAATTAGCTTTGTTTGAATACTCGTACAGTTTTACTATACTTCCTCGAGGGGCATCCAGAAGAAGTTAGCACTTTCATTTTTTCACCAGTTACACGACCCATGTAGCTGGAGGTGAGCCAATTGCCATACAATATTATTTACAGACAGTAAAGAATTAATAATAATAATAATAAACTACTCTGTTTGCGTTCCAGTATATTGCAATCGTGTATTGCTTACCGAATATCAGGCTACGCCGTGAGCTCCGGATATCCGGCTGAACGCACGGATAAAAAGACATCATGTTACATATGAGCGATCGTTTCGTGAACGGAGAACAACATGTATGAATAATTGCCTTGTTTGTTTCGTCACAAGTCATATTTGATACAGATTGATCTCGAAAATGTTTACCGCTGTAGGTATGTACATATATGTATATGTCTATTGTATATTATTACATATATTTAGTTAGGATTACGATATCGTTCAACAATACTAATTTCATTTCGTTTTACAAATTATTCATTGTTATGCACTGTTCCCTCACGAGGTAGACGAAGTAGACTGAGTTCCAAATATGTCTATCATTTTAAACCTTATGGGGTTTCCTGATTTAAAAAAATATACAATAATTTTATGTCTCTATTTAATCTCATATCTGTAATATTTAGTGTGTTTAAGTATGTGAGTGCTTAATTTGTTACCTATATTAATTATTAGTTAAGGAAAGTATGTACATATGTGTATACGATAATAGAGCTAATTAACTATAGAATGTACCTACTAGATACCAGTTAACATATATATGCACGAGAAAACAGGGTATGTAGAGTTTGGAATCTTAATCCGCCGATCGTTAGAGGCTCTCGCGCCACAATGCAGCGGCGTAACAAGTAAAGCCGATTGAACTGTGCCCCTCGCCCCCGTCACGTGACCCGTGCACCGTCTCCGTTGCTATTTCTATTGAGATATTAGTCGAGCGATGCGTTGCTTTTCGTTCGTTGTCGCTTATGAAAATATTAACGCATATACATATAGCCATTTTCGTATAAATGTCTGAATGTCTCTTCGCTCGTCGTTTTAATTTCAAAAACATGTATGCAACATTGACTGCCTCGTTGGACGAGTAGTTGCAAGTGCGACTGCCGATCGGGAGGTCCTGGGTTCAGTACCGGGGTCGGATGCTATTAGATTCTTCTGATCGATATGCAATGCTAGTAGAAATCCAATGCTAGTCCATGCCGTAAGTACAATATTATTGCATATTATAAATACAATGTTATTCTATATAATATGTACAATGTTATTCCAAAACATAAATACAATATTGTCATATTTTACTTCATTTTTTATACGATAAAATCGTTCTAACTTATACAACAAAAGAAAGTCAAATTAATTTAAGATTTAATATGGTCCAGTAAAGTTACCTTCAAACAGTGCATGGAATGACTGTATTATCGTATCTCTTAATAACATTTTATTCGCTATAAGTTACTTTATTGAAAAATTTCATACGTCGTTTCACAACGGACAACACGATGGCAATAATCCGGCCGTTGAGGCAATCGATGTACAACGAGCGACAGCCAACGGTACAAGTTAAGCCGATTGGGGCGAGCGGCGGCCGAGCCCCGTACAGGTCGCGGCCAATATTTGTGATGGATTTTGAGGCTTGGTTCTTTTGTTTTTATATATCATATAGCTTTTATGCGTGTCTCAGTGCGTGTCCGAAGAGCAGAATATCTTATATTTATGTATTTTAAGATTACTCGAATAATGTTCACTTTAAATATCATCAGCATTATCAACCCGTCGTCATCCACTGTTGGATACAGGCGTCTGCATCATGTAGTGTATAATATATTGGGACATATTCGCAGATCGCTGGCTGATGATATATTGGCTGGCGCCTGTGTTATGACAAACAGCCAGCAAATAAACTACACTTGTATAAATTTGTAAATATATAGTTATATAGTGGTTGGTGTGTCGCATGATGGAGGGCGAATCACGACCGCGACGAACACAAGCATTTGAATTTTCAGAACTTATTGTTGGTTATTTCTAAGAAACAATAACCGGTACGTCAAAGACATAAACACAGAACAAATAAGAAAATGGACCAATTCAACAATTTATTTATGATTCTATTTATATATGACCTATTTCACGAATAGGCACCGATAATATTTACACCTGCTACGGTCCACGCGCGCTTGTTTCGCCTCTTCTGAAT
>DWME01008709.1:0-11489 GCA_018244795.1 Parelbella ahira ahira
ATTTTTTGTACAAAAATAAAGGTATAAGGATATGCGAGAAAAAGAACTTTATAAGCCGACATGAGCAAGTGGTAAATACGCGTGTCAAATGTTGAATTGCTTTAGAGGATTTTCAGGAAATAGGTACATACATATGTCAGAAGTATAACTATTTTTATCTAGCGAAAACTGGGTTACTGCTTCATGTGGCTTCCGAAGCATGTCAACACACATACATACCTATCATCACGCCCATTTAATAGTGGTAGGCACAGATTCATATGTTTCACTTGGTACGGGCATACCAGACTTCTTTCTTTTGTGACAAGATTGAACCAAAACGTTCGTTCGTCACTCAATCAGCTCGTAGTTACTGAACAATTCAATAAAATACATTACAATCATTATTTACTGTACATCAAAAAGATAGAAAAACAGAGACAATACAAATTCTTATCTTAATTTACAAACTAACTGTATCTAAAAAATCAAGACCAGTAGCGCTCAAGAATATTTAGCCGTTCTAATAAGGCTCGACGATACTCAATAATAAGTCATCTTTAAATTAAATTTATCTAAAGAGCAATAATAGTATCACTGTTATGTTGTTTCTTTGAACATCTCATTCATTTTTGCGCATTATTCACAGGGCTATAAGTACCGGTTTCGTGTGATCAATGCTGAGTTTTTGAACTGCCCCATCGAGCTATCGGTGGACGGTCACAATATCACCGTCATCGCGTCTGACGGTTACGATCTGGAGCCGATAACTGGTGAGTACGGTTGATTTATAATTATAACCATAACTGATGATTAATTTTTAACATATATCATTCGAACCAATCGCGATCATTTTACTATTAAATGTCTCGTGAGTATTTATAAAAATGATTCTATATGTACTGGCTTACGTCACGTACATTTTTCGGGATGGTTCAGTCTCCGCCGTGACCTTGCTGCAATCGGCGGGAGCTTATGATGAAGGACCCAGCAAAGGTCCGTAACTACTCGAGCTATTCAGAAAAACGTACGTGAGTTCAGCCGGTACATATATTATGTATAATCCATTGTAATCAGTTTGCAATCTCACATTGTTCTGACTATAAGCAAATTTGAGGCTAATACAAACACGAAATGAAAAAAAACATCGAAAACATAAATTTTAATAAAAACGCCGAACAACAATATTAATATTTATAGGTAGACACTTTCCTCAATTATTTCGTCGAGATCGACAACAAAATGTGTCTCGCCCTTAATAAAAAACTCCCCTTGATGCCGGCAAAGAAAATGGTGTTTTCAAAATTGAACGCACGAAGGGACAGTCTCGAAGTAATTGTTTTATAATGAATTCTACTTAATATACCTAATTGAGTCGGACAGGGGCTCCAAACATTTTCAAGTCGATATTTTCAGCCCACCTTATACCTATTTATTTACAATGTAATGTAGCTGGAATAAAAGATATTACTTTGAATTTTCTATTGGCCTTTTCTAAAAATATTCAAACAGCAGTATTAGCATATACTTAGTATAAGAATTCCGTTAAATTCCATCGGAGCCCTTATTAACTCTGCATGCCACAACCCACATGTCCGGCGTGGAGACTATCGGCAAAAACCCTTCAATCTTACGTTCAGTAATTGACTGAGAGAAGCTCATTAACATCATATTATCTTATAATTTACCCACAAGTATTAGTATAGCAAAAGTAAGTAAAGGATGTTTATGAAGCCAATCGTTTTGTTATTTCTAAAAGATACTTTCGTACGACGCGACGGTAAGATCAAAAACTAAAAGGTGATGATAAGCCACGCAATCTCACCCCTTAGAACAGGCCATTGAAATAAACAATGAATAATAAAGTATGATATTTTAATGGATCGTTGCCTTTCATTGTATTGTTCGTCTCAGGTTGAGTTTAATGATGTATTGAGTCGCACCGCGACTACGGAAAAATATCGAGTATAGAGACAATGCATTGAAATGTTTCGTTAAGAATGCTTTAGAGAATTTTTAATTATAACTCTTATTTCATTATAATACCCGTGAGTAGGTTTCATCTGAATACATTGATGGTCATGACTTCATTATGCAATTATTTTTTTAATTTAAATGGGTTAAGGCGCGTCGATGTTTTAATTAAACCTAATTAATTTGTGTATGTAACCGGCACTTGTATTTGTATAGACACGTAAATATCCTGCTGTGCTAAACTTTCGGTTACTAATATTTCTATTATATTTTATACTCAAATTTTATCCCTCATGTCCTATTATTTTTCCCTATATATTTATTTAAATAGATATGCCGAAAGCCTATTTTCTTCTTCAAAGTTCAACTTACTTCTGTACTCAGTTGACTGAGGAACGCTTCAGCGATTTAGATTTGAAAATTTAAATTAAGACATACCTAGTTTTTTGCATATTTAAAACACTAACATGAACAAATATTCAACTCACCTCTTACCAAATCCTTATTCTTAAAAATTAATTTTTCAACAAGAAATTTATCAAAAAGATTTTAAAAAATCAAAGATTTAAAATTCAATATGAGTATTCTACTTTGCATTATACAATTTTTCGGTATTGGAAACATTTAACGTACAAACGTGCCTAGAGCAAAATATTTTATAACGGACAAAATTCAAATATTTTGATATTTCTTGTTTACCTATATTCTTATATAGGTACTAAAAGATCTAACTGTTCAGTGGCGGTAACCTTAATTATTATTGCATTTTGGAGCGTAATTTAAAAGGCATCATTTGATATTGGAAAGGAAAGCCGATATTTCCGCTTAGCTAAGTTACCTCAATCGAAAATTTAATTCACCATCCCTCCTTCCAGGGTTAATTTGCGTGTAACCTCAAGAAAAGCGAAGCTCCCCACCCTTCTATATGTACACCTTGTACCTATGATTATTACCGGTAAACATTCATTTTTCATCAGTTCGGCTACAGTTTCAATTAAAAAAGCATCTATATAATACATATTTAAGTGTACATGCATAGTTTATCAGCCGTCTTACCGTCCTGGAACATTCTTTGCGTACTTCGGTATCAGATAGTATGTTCTTTTTAATATGTCGGTCACTATTCGTGAATGTAATCTATTTTGCGTAGATACAGCAACTCAAATACGTACTGTGTAAGCATTTAAACGGCTCAGTGACTTTACATATCGTTATGTACATTGCCTAAACAAAGTGTGCACTAAGTCTATATGTGAAAATAATATATAAAATGGGTATTAATCAGTTATGACTTTATGTTTGTTTTTCAAATAAATCGTTAAAAAAAGTTAAATTTCCCATCCGACAGAAGACGATCTTACATAAACAAAATCAATAATCAGATAAAATATAACACGTAGAAAACATATTATTTTTGGTTCGCTATCGCAACTCGTATTTAACAACTTTTTCTTTAATAAAATCTAGAAAAATCTTAGAGCGACTTGAAGCTATTTGTTTGCCGTGTAATATTAGACAGGGAGCTTTCAATATTATCGAGGCTCTTGTAGAGTATGAAAAGCTCGTGTCTCTGGATACGTTAGTTTCTGCTGCAGTGCGTCTTATCTTAATTCCGTAGCAAGTTCGGTATGTTATTACGAGCGCTTGCAGCACTCACGGGGATGTGGATAGAAGGTGATTTGTATGTAAGCCGCGCTAAGCGCTATCAGTTCTATGAGCGAACGTTAGAAAATACAGTATTTGAGTAGTGCGGGTACATAGTCCACAATTATCTGGTGGTGGTTTTTAGATTCTAAACCGATCGATCGCCGATCTCTTTCCGCGGGTTTATAATGAAGTGAATCGTTTTCCAGTTACATCTGGAAATGATAAACCATTACAGAATGTAAGGTAAAAAATATCATAAGAATTTGATCAATGCATTGTCCGTTACTGTTATTTTTTACAAAGAAATTCCGTTGGATATTTCATGACCGGGTATTTTTAAATTTAATAACCAGTTTATAATCAACAATTACATAGTTGGGTTACTGAATTATTATTATTCTCATTATTACCATTATCATCAACCATTTTGTAATTCGATCGTTGTATAAGGATCTCTTCTCAGAATGAAAAGGGTTCAGGTCGTAGACTGCCACATTGATCGAGTGTGGGTTGGCGGGAGAACTATGCAAAATGTTGTTTGATTATAATTATTATGTGTCAAATATACTGGCTGGGTATTAACTTCGTTACGTAAGACCGTATCACATTTATCCTAAAATGTCTTTGACGTACCTACATACACGTAAGTTCTGAGTACATAAAGATAGAGCTCAGCACACTCTCTGGGTAGAAGAAGCTTATTTTCAGACTATTCCCTATCATAAAATGTTAATAATATAATTTTAAGCTCCGAAAGTCCACTATGGAATTAGGCATTATCCGATTTTGATTAGAAACTTAATAGGAATATTATAGGTTGTGTAATCTTTTAATGCTTGGATATTTGCATAGAAATTAATAGTAAACCTTCCACAGCTATACTCCGTCACTAAAGGTGTGCTCGACTGATGCAGTTGGGTTAAAAGGTATTCAACTCAGTGTGGACTGAACCTAGTTTTTCTAAAAATCTATAAGCTGCTATTGCTAGTAAACATCAATCAGTTTAATGTTTTTTAGCATTGTAGGGAACATGAGTACCGTATTGTAAACAATACCTTAAATGATGGAAACGAGGTCAACGTTCCAGTACAAGAATAATATGTGATGTTTTAGAAACGAAAGTGGAGCGAAATTCTCTTGGTCCCGTTTAGTTTTGCAAACCAATCTCACGGATAGATTTAAGAAAATATGGGTTGGAGCCGCGGGCTGCTGCAAGCTCTTCACGTCACGGCTTACATTAATTTAAGGGTCGGAACAGATTTGCGATTAATTTCTTTGAAATTTAATAAACAAGTTAATTAATTAATTCGTATACGCGTTTGCATTTAATAATTTCAACCACTTATTTATTTAAATAAAAATAATTTATTTAAGTTATTATAGAGCCGAAAGATAGTAAGTAGGCCATGTGGACTTAGCCTAACCCAAGACTATAAAAGTTTGGGCCCAGAATAAAATGAATGACTGGTTTATTGCTACCCCAAAAATTTTGTAAGAACTTATAAAGCGTTTACGCGTCTGCCTACCACATGAAAATGACATATAATTTAGATATTCACGTACGTGTCGATATTACATTATATTGTTACAATGTGATAAAAATCATAAAGCATCATGATAAATATCAGTAGCGTCACCCGTTAAGATCCTTAAGACAAAATGTGCAGAAACAATTTTCATAAAATCACAAATTGCAGTCTCGCTCCGCCAAAACATTTTACGGTTTCATTATCCACCTGTGTAAAGCGCTCGTGTCATATTTTCAAGTATAATACGTTTCGGATATCTGCATATGTCAATGGGTCTATTGAGTGCAATGGAAGTAGCTCACCAAATGTCCGTAACTGATCTCAAACTTGTATTTCCAGTTAGCGGACATCAACGACCAATTCAATTATCCCCATAATAGCTTAAATGATCCTCGTAATCCCCGTAAAAATAATACCCAGTAGCGTAAACTTCTATTTAAATGTAAGCTAACCAAATGCGAGCGTGTAACATGAAAAGTTTGCAAAAAAATGACATCTAAAATTAGAGATGATTTTTTTAATAAAATTTATGAACGACTGAAGTAGTGATCTCGCGCCGACGCCTACACTAAATTATTCCAAAATTTTAAATATAAGGTTTTAAAATTATTACAATAGAATTTCTCATCGATCATATTGTACACAAAATACTAAAGTATTTCAAAATGTGTACATAGAAAATATGTCTAAATCGATAAGTTAGATTTAGCAATATCCAGTATTGAATCTAATCAGTAAATTTAATGGCATGCCGAAATGTTGTTAAGCAGCCAATCTGTTACAATTTTTGTATGACAGTCTAGCATTAGGCCGTGATCTCGCCTGATGGAAAGCATAGATGCGTTCTAAAATTGGGCACACAGTTCTAGGAAGAGCCTGGAGACCCTTAGAGGAGACCTAAGTTATGTGTCCGGGAACAATAGTGTTTTTGCTTAATTGTATTGTTTTATTGCATGACTGTTTTACTTGTATTTTTATATAACGCCACACGAGGTCCCTTTGTATCAATTTTACTTTTCACTGTATATTTGCACTGAATGAGTTCGTGTAAAAATAACAGATTTCAAAATCCGTTTGCCCTCTTATATTGCAACGTCTGCTATCAATAATATTCATATTATTAGATCTCATTCAGACGGTTTATTCAACAAATTCCTTTAAACGTTTCCAGTGTGATCGGTTTTCGTTTGAATTAAATCTCAATAAATTAAAATGGCGTATACACAATAGGGAATACGACAAATTGCTCAGCTGTCATTTCTCACGACGAGGGGCGAGTCTTACCACCGACTAGCGGAGGGTAGCTATAAAGATAATTCGTATCAAATGTTATGCGAAACACTTCAACATATCGTATTCTGTCTAGTAGAAACTTCTTGTAGTGGCTCGGAGTCTGGATCTGAATCCGCTGTATGACAATAGACTGACAACTTATTTCATTGTGGGACGTAGGTATATATATCTGGTGAAACGTGGAAGTGTATAACACTCGTCTGCCTACCCCTTTAACAAATACAGGCGTGATTTTTTTTTACATTCTTAAGAAATCATTATTATCTTTGATATTAATACGGCTTCGTTATTACTATTGTATTAAAAAAGCCAAGGAATTATGTATAATATGTTCCACAATAATACTTTTAATAATAAGTAATATAAAATGATGTGTTTCATAATAATATTTTATAATTAACTGTAGATAACAGTTTTCCCCACAGTCTTGAGATCACAATGATTACATAGATTTTATGTTTCATTTTTAACACATGTTAGTCTCTCCGCGCAGAATATCGTTTACTGTACGACTAATGGCTAAAACGATAGACGGGAAGACTGAAAGGAATCATGTTTATTTCCTACCGATCTCAATTTGTAAATACAAATTCGACATTGTTCTCAATTCAAATACTTTGGATTTTTATTTTATAGATGGATAATCGTATAAAATATGAAAATGTGATGAAACTGAAGTAATAAACCTACATACATAGATACATAGATAATGAGACTGTGGCGTTTGTAGAGTTACAAATATAACAGGTGATTCGTGAAAGTGTACTACTCTGCCTACCCCCATCAAGAAAAACAGGCATAAAAGTAAAGAAATATATAATGAAATTGGTTGCTTTTGGAATGATTTCAGTCTGTCTTATATGAGATTGTTAATAAAATGTGGAAAACAGATTAAACCTATTAATTTTTTACCAGACATGTAACGATCAAATATTATATGTATAAAATAGATAGGTATGGACTCATATTTTACAAATAATTTTGCACACAGGTACGAACAATTCTTTCGTGCTAATTTTACAAATATTTATGATGAGTACGAATCGAACTAACAACTGGCGTAGCAGTGTAACCTGCCAGTGAAATGACACACACACACACGCACGCGCACGCGAACTCACACCCCTACGCGCACGAGCATGTGCACGCGCGCACGCAAGTGCACACGGACACTCACACGCAAACGAAAACTTACACGCAAACGAAAACTTACACGAACACGCTCACGCACAGGCACACGCACACGTGCACGCGCATGCACACTCACATGCACACGCACACGCGCTCACACACGTATACGTACATGTACACGTACACGGATACGAACGCATACACCCACTCTTATATTTTATTATCATCACTACATCATCATCAATGTTCCCATGCACTGCAAGACAAAGGCCCTTCAACAGCACGCCACTTAGCATGATCTTCAGTTTTTCGAATCAAACCGCTATGTGATGTGTATATCTTATCATAACCATCACCAGTCTACCTCGATTCACTACTGAACATAGGCCTCCCCTAATGAGCGGCATCGTGCCCTGACCTCGGCCCGTCGTATCAAAGGGTATCTCATGGTAGATTTTAATTTTGTTATACAAAAACATGAAATACTCGGTACACGGCCAGGTAACGTAACCGGCGTGTGCAAGTACTGCTCTTTGATCCGACGAATTTGAATATGCAAATTCCAAAGGGAAGCCCAGTTAGCGGACCCGCAGTTGCCCCGTTTCTATATATCGTTCTGTAATGTATGATTTTTTATTTTTATATCACCATTAACAAACGTTGAGTCATTTGATTCAATGCTACCAGAATTATCTTGCTGTGACATCCCAGAGTGCCATACACCTAATTATATGTATACATATCCTTATCAACCGTATATGTTCCTTTTTTATTCATCACTCTGTTAATATATTATGGATTTATCATTATCAGCATACTCCCGTTAACTGCTGGACATAGGCCTCTCTAATGGAACGCGACTGAGCTCGATTTTCAGCTCTTCGCATCCAACCACTGCCAGCCACTGCGTATATCGTCACTCCACGTAGCTGGAGGACGACCTACGCTATGTTTTGCCATGTCGCGGTCTCCACTCCAGAACACGTCTACTCCAGCGGCTAGTGGTTCCGCGACAAATGTGACCATGTGGATTTAAATATGTAAATTATTTATGTCCTCCTTCCAAAATGATAGTTTTTTTGTCATTTGTCTCTTAGTGTAACTGTCATTTCTCTTTCATAATTTATAATGGATCGACATGCAATCATTTATAATGGTTCCTCCCTGGTACGAGATCAATACTGTGCTCATTACAAAAGTGCCTGTAACCACATACATGTCTATTATGTATATAGGTACATATATCAACATATATACGCTATGTGTTCGTACACTTTGAACAGTTGCATATGCAAATGTAAGCTAAAGCGTAGTTAGTTAATTCGGACCGTCCGTAGTTCTACTTGAAATTGGACGTTGTTTTTGAAGTCGCACGTGCTCTATAAGTTTAATTGGTGTGGATATAATTTTAGTTTCCTATATTGAAGGAGTTTTATCTATGAAAGCGAAAGTCACAAAATGCTATTAGGAGAAACGTGTATTGGAAAACAGCGCAATTCGTAATGTATTGTAATCTACATTCTAATACGTGAAGAGAAATCTGTATTATTTTTATATCGTCATACCCTGGTACATCGAAACCTAGAATAAGAGAAGATAATTAAATATAACACTTAAAATATTTGTTCAAAATCAAAAGTCAAATTTCTACTTAGTTACTTACTTATATAGTAAGAACACTTAAGAACCGATAATTTCTTGGTAGTTCATCAATGATTTTCCCGTTTTACCTGGCTCCCTGTGGCGTTAAAACTTTTACTTTCGGCTACCCCCTCGTGTATGATTGCAATTAATATAAGAATAGCACTATTAAATATACACAAGCAATAACATTAAATACAATTATGAGTTTCCAATTATGAACATTGCTCATTCGTGTATAAAAACTAGGTGAAATTCATATTGTACAAAATAACCACCCTTTGGCAGAACACGTTTGTTTAAATTAAAGCAATTTAATTTTTTACACTCGGCAGCGTTACATATTGAAAATTTCATTTCATTTCGAATATCAGTATGAATCAAATTAAAGAAAATGAGATAACTACAGCGAAAGGCCGCGTGGGCTATCGACTAAAGCGTTTTCCATTGTTTAAAACTTCCGATCGTTAAAATGTAATGCTTCGGTGGGCTTCGATGTGAGCGAATATTGCGCGTATTTAAATTTAAGATAATAAGATTTTATTTATCTAATGGAATTAAATTGGAGGATCGGGTGTTGTGGCCCGCCTTGTGAAAGGCCTATGTCTAGCAGAGGAACGGAAGAGGCTGACCTGATGATGACGATGATGATGTACAATACACAATTATTTCATTTTGCAAATATAGCAATGGCATTCTTAGTAGTGAAGATTAATAATGAAGCCTTTCTCCTTTAACGGTAAATAACAAACGATACAAAGAAAACGTTTCGCTTTATTAAAAACTGTATTTTTATTAGCAACTTGTTAAACATAGTCTAAGAAGCGAGTCACGTTGCTTTCCGGTAAAAGATTATGCATTCATGAACCGTGCGATGATATACCTAAGGTGTAAAAGATATACTTACTAGTTGCATTAAGTTATTTGTCGATCGTCAGAGCTTTGTTGTACTGTAGGATATGTACTACCACCAACACGTGTTTCAGCCTAAAACAGAGCACCTTCAGGTATATGGACTCGGCAGCCACTAGTTGCAAATCGCGGAAGATTCCATTTTAACATTAGTACAATTATTAAGAATAGCTTTCGGCAAAGTGAAAATAAACGCAAGGTAAAAGTTCTGTAAAAGATATGAGTGATATGAGATGGATGATTCAATCCAAATCATATTTTATAATTGAAACAGGCTTGACTGCAATGTTTACTACATCCTGCATCTCTTCCGCAAGTGCTTGTGCTCTGAAATATATTATCCCACGCTGGTCCAGTGCGGATTGATAACCTTATCCATCTTAAACAAAGTTGATCAAAAGTAATATTCAGTAGAACGCTTTTATAACAATCATTCAGCTCAAAAATGTCTGTAGTTTTAACAGATAACCTGCCCAATTATTTGGTCATAATACAGTCTCATCAACCGCGGTTGTGTTGTTCGTAGTATCATCAGTGCTATTGAAATTCAAATGTGTAGAAGCATTCGAATGTTTTAGAGCATTCATAAATAGAATAGTTCGAATATTCATAGTGCTGTGGTAAACGTAAGGTTAAATTTAAAGTAAAATGACACGGTGAATAAAATCGTCTTTTTTATCTGCCCTTACACTATTTCAGCATCGCGTAGGATCGAGGATAGAAAATAAATGGCTTCATTAGCTATCTCAATGCTGTCGAACTACCAAAATATTGTTATTCTGGGCGATGTGCAAGGGCTTTCAAACCGGTTATACATCAAAAAACCATTTGTGGTTTTTCGCCCAACGAACTATCGAATCAGCAAATATATTCATGCCGCCAAAGAAAAGGTCTAACATTTGAAATTTAGGCACGCAAGGAAATCGGGTCCTAGCAAAAAGTGGTCGCAAGGTTTTTTCAACGGAATAATCCAATTCAATCCGTACTTTGAAAGCAATGTTGGAGTGAAGGCCTCATTTGAACCATTCGGTTACAGTACGAGAATATAGCTGAGGGAACATAAAAGAAAAATTGACTGAAATCTCAGTGGAATAGGTCATATAATGTTGAATGTCGGAAATTATTACTGCACCTATAAATTTCTGGTTATAAATGCTTATTGCTCTTACTTAGTGAAAACACACGTGAGGTAAACCCGCACTTATATAACTATATAAATACTCAAGAAATATTTATTAGTAAAATATTGTTAGTCTCTTCAATATTCATAATTGAGAGGCAGCAATTAAATAATATTAAACGTTATTAACAAAACCGGATTCAGTAGAGATCGCCAGAAGAGCATGGTAGGTACCTACACTTCGACGTTTAACCAGTTACGTG
>DWME01008710.1:0-11488 GCA_018244795.1 Parelbella ahira ahira
CAAAAGGTGCTCAGAAAATCACTTCCATATTTATAAAATCACTAACTTTGCCCCGCGGTTTCGCTCGCGTATAATTTCAAAGAAATTGCAGATAAATTATTAATACTTAGTTGACAATACTATGGGTTGCGGAATGCAGATTTGAAGATTTATTTTTATAGCACTACAAAAGAATTAAAAAACATAAATATTGAAAAAGTTGTGTTTGCCGCCTAATTTGAGTACTAGTCACTACAGTTTAAAAAAAGAGCGTTTTGTTCGACGCTTTTTGTACCCGATGAATTTAATGGTTAGTCATAAATAATTAATTGTTGACGAGCCGCAAAAGGAAAGCACTCAAAGCGCTAATAGTTGCTTTGGTATTCAAATCACAGAGCAGGAGAGGTTAATGGCGGTGTGTCCTCGTGAACACCGAGGTACCTGTTCACTCTGCTAAGAGTCGATATCTTGATTTGTCATTTGAATACGAACTAAGCGGAACTTGACTAAAATTTATTCAAAGAACATCTATTTTTCGAGGATTTTTTGGATTTAAGTATAACTAATTAAACATAAAATTTACAATAAATATAATTTGCAGGTGTTTCTCCATTTGGTTAAAGAGAGTATCATAAAAAATAATATTCCCCATTTTTATGGTAAAATTTTGAAAATTATCGTTGTAACGAGTTATAATAATTACAGATAATGTACAGTTACAAACTGTAAATTGTCGTAGCAAGGGAATTTGAAATAGTTTTGTGAAAAATGGTTTAAACTATAATTTAGAATGGTAAGCATTGCTTTTTTTAATATAAAGAAAATACTAGAAGTACACTGGCAACACTCGTTTCCCAGTCCCATTCGATAAACCCTTCCCTGCCTTCCCCTTTCCTGCCTTCCCCTTCCCTGCCGATAGACTACGTAGGTAGTGTCATAGGTATAGATATAGGTACATGGATAAACCTGTAATTTATAATTATTTCTTCAGTATCGTGTTAAATGTACAGGCGCCTTTACGGCTCTTCAAACTACTAAATTAAAGAAAACTTGTTTAGACCATTAGTTCTTATGCTTCCAGTTGTTTTCTATTACAGGGCATTATACTTGCGTTGGTACAAAGGCACTTTATCTAAGCACAAAATCGTTAAAGATAGCCGCAACCTCCTAAGCTTTAAATTAAAATGCATACTTTACTTTCAACATTGCAATATACATTTTTGTTTAGTTAAAATCGAGGTAAAAATATAGCTTTCGTAATCAATAAAATTACTCATGTTAATTATTTTCCGTCCCGCATTTTTACATGAGTAGGACAATCAATTTACGAATTTACGAACGATTTTTTTGAAAATAGTAACTGTAATATTCTAATTTCAACTATTATTACAGTTGTAATTATTATTGTTATTAATATTATTATGTATGCAAGAATAATATTTCTCTTGTTTTAGTTAGCCTAATAACCGAATTCATCTCTCAAAGTTAGCATGTAGCAAATTGTATACCAGAACCAGAAGAACCAGCTTTCTTCATCATTCTTCATCATATATCACGGATTTAAACAGCATGCTAAATAATCATTAGCTGCTCAGCTTCAAGTTTCGCCAAGTTCTACCAATTATCTCCTAATCAACCCTAAGAATAAGACAGCTACTTAATTAGATTTTTCAAAGTGTTTATATATATATTTTTGTAACCAAAATTGACATTTGATGTGCCAGAGAGTTGTTACTTAGTTGTTAGTGTTTCATTTTAGTTAGTTGTAGCGCCTCATTTTTCATTGCGTATGACGTGTTGTTCCTCATTAAGTAATTATTTACACGGGCTCGGTGGGTAAGACGACAGCTTGGACAACTGCTAAGTAATTAGTCTTGATGAGATCCCTTGATAGATATTGGTAGTATATAAGATAGGTTTATATTTATATATACAAGTACACTCAGTGGCGTGCTATTGAAGAGGCCTATGTCCACCTGTGGACGGGAGTAGGCTGATGATGATGATATGAATAGAACGCAGGTTCTCAAACTTGGTCTATCGATCACCTACTTTGAGAGTCAACTGAAAATAGATATTGAAATTTTTATTTATAAACGTTTCATATAGGTAGTATTTCTAAGGTCAAAACATTTTGTTTTGAATCAATTGTTACGTAGGGTAAACCACCGGACAGTCATCCCTGCTTCAGTATTCAGTATTTCACAGATATATGTATTACCATATAATTAGCGTTTAAAATGATTTATGCTGTAATATTGGTGCTCTTTTTGCTGAACTAATGTCGTAGGTTCGATTCCCGCGTCGATCAAATTTTTGTGCGACGGCTATGACGAGCACGTCTGTTAATTCTGTGGCTGTGTGTATAATTGTTTATGTAAATACATACAGTATTAACAAATCTGTCTGTACACAAGTTCTGGCCCTATCTTACTTAGAATCATATGGACGTGTTTCAGTTAGTCCAAGATAATATTATAAGTATAATACTATCTATTCATTATTGTTATTGCAATAACCTAAAAATCATCATAAACATAATGGAAGCTTGATAAGCAGAACTTTTCTAACTGAACAAAAATTCTAGTTACATTAGTACCAAAATCGCGTGACAACGAGCCATAGACCGCAGCCCGACACAAAGAGCTTAATTACAACTTGACTTAATGTTGCATATTAAAAAATACTTACTAAAACACTAAATTACGATACACACAAATAATTAATTACATATTTGACTAGTATAAAGTAATGACATCAGTTATTGTCATGTTTTATGGCGGGAGGTATATTGTGACTAGTGAAATGTTGGAGTGTACTGCACACCTCTGCCAACCCCTTCGGAAATGCAGCGGTTTTGTTGTTTCTAAATGCTGATTTTGATTTAGGTGTCCATTTCTGATGGTAATTAGCAGATTTCGTATTGAAGGAAATATTTCAAATCGTACGCAAATTAAGTCTGGTGGTCCGTTCGAATACTCAAAGACATCGCTCATTTGCGACTAGAGTGTAATATCTCAAAAACACTCTTTCAAAAAACTGTTCAGTAAGTTCGAAATCATTCTATGACTATTATAATAGCTATAAATCATATATTGCCTATTCAGTCATATCATATAGGTATCATACATTGTAGACTATTTAGTCTATAAGAATAATTATGATTCCACACTTTGCTATAATTATGTTTTCTGAAAGATAGTGTTTTTGAGATAGGAATACTGCAGTCTGTAGTCGTAAATATCTGGAATTAATGTATGACGACAGTTATGATTTTTGTATTTCACTGTGTATGCAGACCTTTAGATAGGCTGACATGATCACTTTATGGAGCTTTCATTGTTACTTTGCAAAGAAAAACCCCGTGTTCAATAGTACAATGATAAAACTGGTTGACGATGAGCATGATTGCCATTTGCCACTTCTGAAACAATGCCATTCACAATGTAATGAAAAGAGAACAATAAAGTTTATAATTAAATTACAGATTATTGCCGATGAGCGCGAATCACATAAAAATCACTGGGTAGATTTTGATAAAGAAAATTTGTTTCAGTTCTTAGCCATCCTCTTTAAAAAGTGTTACGATATCTTCGTTTAATATAAGGTTTTTAATGTTTTAAGAAACTACAATTTTTAAAGTTTTTTTTTTATTGAGCAAATTACTACTTTACTTTCTATGTTTTTTAGATTATCTTCTCTATAGATGAAAGATTTTATTTATGTTGCGGGTATAAAATAACTGTTAGTCGGTAATTTTCATTAAAACTAACACATTGTTTTCATTTTGTTGGTATATCTAAAACAATTATTTCATTGGTAACTTTACAGAACATAATATCCTAGATATGTTATTTCGCAGAAACTATTAAACGGTTTAAAACGATAATATATAGATATATATATATTTAATTGCTTGCACTCACCACATCAGCAGTCACTTCTAATTCCATTTTTAAATTAAACTAAAACTTTTTTTAGAACAACTTCGACACTTTTTAAAAGTATTGCATTTTTCTTTTTCGCTAAATTGTTTCCGGCCAATTCGTACGCGACGGAAATATAGACGCGCACGCTCAACGAGGAGGTGCCTCATATACTGTTTCAATTCTACTGTCGAGTCGGAAAACTTAAACGGTTCTATTGTACAGGTATGTATATACACGTATTCGTATAAACTAGAGACTTTCACAGGACAGAAATACGCTTATTTTGTCCAGTATAACGTCAGGAAAATGAACACGTTTATTGTAGTATGTTATCTCATATCACGCCAGGTCTCTTACAAAATAGGCAGAGAGTACTGAGTCACAAATATGTCTATCCCTATAGACTCAGGTTGCTTCATCTATCTTCAGTTGTTCATTACTTCCATTATTCTCTTCGTACATGAACACCGGTTTTGGAGACGTTAGGTTTTTTATATATAAACAAAAATAAATTTATGACACTTATATCGACAAAGAGAGATAAAATATGCATTAATAATCCTAGTATTCAATTAACTAAATGGCCTCAGTTTTTTTTATTTCTACACAGCAATTCGACTCCGCATTTGACTCGCCCATATCGCAAACGCCATATTCCTAATGAGCCTACAAATGTGTTTTACTAATCAGCCAACAGCGGCTACCGTCAAATTATCGATTCCAATTACTCATCGAAAGTTTCGTTGCTATTAATAAACTAGTTTCTGTGCCAGTACATTTAGTACTCTACATATATTCAAAGCTACCTATTATTTTACAGGTCTGTATAAAGTTGTCTAAATACGTTTTCCCATATAAAAATGGGGAAATTTTACCTAATACATGTAAACCCCATGTGCATATATTAGTTACATAGTAGTTACATTATTTTAAGAAAATTCTTTCAAAGTACATAATCGACATATTTCTTATCTTTCATCTCTCGTTTTGAGAGGAGAGCTACAAATCTTAGGATTCTCTGAAATAGTTCTTATGAGTGTGAAGTTTACTCACTCATGTTTGAGAAATGTGGTAGTCTATGACCTTAAATCCTCGCCATAAAAATGATCTGTCTAAAAGATTGTGAAGTTGATAGCAAACAGAGCAAAGCAAAAACGTAATTCTACTCGTAGATCTATAATACTCCAATCTATGAGATAAAAATTGTGTTATTACTTTCCAATTAATTAATTGTATTTCATATCACAACCATGTCTCTGTTATTGTTTTACTCAAAGAAAATAATAATATTACCAAAAATGTGACGCCTGGATCTCTCTAATATTTCACCAGTTACCTTTACCATCATGGAAAAGGGAATGAACCTATTGCCTATAATCATATAGAACCTATAATCTTAGCTAGCCTGGAGATTGAACCCAAAATCTCTCGCTCAGCATTCACGATTGCAATAATTCGACCAACGAAGCAGTCAAGTAATAATGAAAACTTATTAAAACTTAACAGTAATATCGTCATTTGTTGGTAATCCAAAATTAACGTTTCACAGACAAGTAAAATATTCTAGTTAATATCACAATTCGTAATAAAATAGTCATCATCGTCCTCAATCCTTTTAACATTCCGCTGTTATACACGGGTCTCCGGTCAAAATATGAAGGGTTAACACCACAGTCGGCCACGCTGACCAAGTGCGGGTTTCCAGACTTTACACTCCTTAGAAATCATTATGAAAAACTCTAAGGTGTGAAGGTGTTCCCATGTTGTTTTCATTCGCCGAAATAAAAAGTGGTGTTTTCTCTTAAAACGATCATTTTTTTGTCAAGAGATAAGCACTGGAATATAAACGGAGTAGGAGAGTTATAAAAGTTATATATACCCTAAACTGCTTTCGTAGAGATGAAATAAAAATGAATCCCAGTCAAATAAGACAACACAACAATATGGCGTCATATAACGAATAGTTTTTATTGAAAAATAAATATAAATAAATAATGTAAGAAATAAAGATATGATTAGATATGAAAAAAAGGTTCTCCTGGATATTATATTTAATAACAATAATAGAATAGGTATCTCCTTTACTTAAGAGGGCATCTATTGATGACGTAAGCAATAGCAAAGAAACAATTCAAAGGATATAGGAACTGAAAATCAACGGGGAATTATGTGACTATAGTTCAGGTTTTACATATTTTTTAGATATTCCATATTTTATACTTAAAATTAATTAAAATAGTGCTCATGTTATCTAGGTCAACTATGTGGTATTTTCCAGAAAATCTAAATTTATAAAAATAACTTTAAGGCATTTCTTAGCATTGAATTATTTACGTATTATAACCAGTAAAAGTCATATAAATAATCTTTTAAGTTAGAAAGGTTCTCAAAATATAAACTATAAATTGAAACATAATATGAAATTAATCAAAGACGTGTTAGTAAAATAAATTCCGTTGAAGTTCAAGCCTTTTAATAATAAATCCACTATAATTTCCAAAGGACTAATATTTACAAAGGTAGGTACTAATAATTTATACGATCATTTTGTTAAAACAAACAACAATTTAAACACTTACCCCTCTAAACAGCCTAACAATAACCATCTTCGCTCATTTGATGTTAATTAAGTGTTGCAAACCGGGAAACGTCGATTGATTTTCACACCAACATAAATTTTCTAACACCCTTATTATACGAACAGATAAAATATTCCAGTGGGTAATTGGTACCAGACCGTGTCTAGAGTACTATTCATTTTATCCGCGTAGTAAGTTATTGACCATGAAGTAACTATAATAGCTATTCTGGAATATCTATATTGATTTTCACTGAGATTAGTTTTGATTCGTTTGTACCCAACAACTTAGCGAAACCAGCGCTTTTTACTCGTGAAAACTTTTGTCAAATTTCATAATTATTTGTTCCTTGCATGATTCATGCACATACTTAAATGTTTATTTAAAAGATTATTCATTATTGGGTAATAATGAATAAAATATCACTATTTACGCTATTATTTCAACAATAAATCAACACTTTGCCTTTCCCAATTCTGCGCGCGCATTTCAGGGCCTAACAGAATAGTGATACAAAAGCTACATAAAGCTTTTAAGCGCTTCTTGAGCTTTTCTCATAACGGCGATTAAAATGCAAATAACTTTACGGGTTATATAAAGACATAACAATAAATTAGATACGCTTAAACGCAAGTACGCTATTAATATTAATGAGATTGGCGAAGGTTTTTTGTTCCTCGCATTTTGAATATCGTATAGTTCTAAAGCTCGGAGTTCAATTCAATCTTACCTTTCATTTGTGACAGCAGTCCTTTCAAATGCAACTGACATTGAAGAGTTGATGCAATATATCGAGACGAGTTGTATCCGATAATAAACGGCGAGAGATAAAAATAATAGATGAAGTAGCCAAAAGTTTTTTGTCATTAATGCTATGTATAATAAAAATAAACGTTAGTGTAATTTGAATTATTTTTATTATTGTGCAAAAAACAATACATTATTGTTTCTCACATTTCCTGACATGGAGACTGGTAGGTACTGTAATATCGTTTGTTTATATAGATCCAATGCTATTTTAAAATGTAAAATTAAAAACACTTTATTCCTAAACATTATATTCAGAATCAAAACGAAGACAGGTCTCATTGAAACAAATGAGCATGCTACTGGATTTTTTAAAAGACCATCAAGAGTTAGCTAAAGGGCTTACTCGCGGACGGCGAGGTAAACTACATACACTAAAGTTATGGAATATGTGTGCAAAGAAACTAAACTTATGCAAAGATGGAGCAGTGAAAGACGGAAAAGGTTGGTCTAAGGTAAATTTATTTTACGAAGTTCTGAAAAAATGCTAGCTGCGTACCCATTCTCGGAATAAATCTAATACACTTAAGTGTCATCTCAAGTACTGCTCAGTTAGTCTCTTAGAATTATTTCGTTACGCCAGGCCCCTTTCATACTGGTGAAATGTGGCCACATTCCTGTGTGTACCCCTTCCTTAATTACAGGTATCATGTTACGTTTTTTTAATTATTTCGTCTTATACATGGCTGACTATGTCTAAATGATTCAAGTAGAGTAAAAGAGGTGTATTAATTAATTTACTTTTTTTATTGGTTCACTAAACCACATGTTACACTGCTTGATAGATGGTAACTGAACAACACATGTTCATGTTTTTATTGCAAAGATTGTCTTAAATATGATATTCAAGGTGTGATGATATGTTTATATGATATTCAAATAAATGTTAATATATATTACATGGTTGATCCTTAAGGTTTATTTACATTGTATATAAAGTATTTATTTAAGTTAGTTATGTTTTGCAGTATTGGTGCGACTGGAAGTACAGAGTGAGGAGGCGAGCCTTGGAGATCAAAGCCGCAAAGGACTTCAACAGACTGCCTCCTGAGGGCATCATAACCCTGTCACCGATGGAGGAAGTCATATTGGCGATTATCGGGGAAAATGCAGTAGAAGGGGTGGTGATTAAGTGTGATCCATTACAAGAAGGGGTAATATTTACTTTTGTTCTTATTTTATATAATTTAAGATTTAGTCCTAGACTATTATGAACTTAATAATTGTATTCATAAAATTAATGTAACTTAAATCATATAAAATCTTAAAAATGTAATATCACTCCTGTAATCCCTGATAACCTACTATAGGTTGAGGAAGTAGTACACTCCCATATTTCACCAATTATGTTTATGTTCTATTGGAGGTGGTGAGCATATTGCCATACACTGGGCACAGATCTAGACTCTCGGCTACTACTAGAAAATTTATGACAAAAATCAAGTAGTACTGAACCCAGGACTCAAATCTAGGATCTCTTGATCAGAAGTCGCACTTGCAACTACTCGAACAATGTGGCAGTTGTTCAGGCAGGCAGTCAGACATTTACATATCTGATCAAAACCATACAAACAGTACAGTTACCATGAGGAACTACATCTGATTGCTTATCTTTTAATATGTCTGTCTATTTAATCCTTGCATTTGTGTGACTTGTTTAACAAACATTCAAATTGACATAATATGGCAGACATTACTTAGTTGAAGTTCCATTGGCAGTGTGATGTCTCATATTGTAGATGAGTGCTCTACCACTCTCTAAAGTGAACTCTATCCTGATTGTGGTTGATGACACATAGTATGAATGAAGTATGAATGTCAATAAGTTTGGACATTAACATAAATGACCAAAAACGTCATGATTTATGACTAGGATTCCAGAAAATAAAGGGAATATCAATATCAGAATGAAATGATTTTTTTTATTGTGATTATTTTTAATAACATTAAAATTATTTCAGGACACAATGGAGGAACCAGATGATGAGAACCATAATGATGCAACATCATTCAATCAATGTATGTGTGATGAGTATACTCCATTTTTTTAATACCCGACTCTTTTAGCTCCATACTAGAATTTGTTATTGTAGGTGTTTCAAACAAAAACAGAGCTACCCACAATTCATAAAATTTTTGAGTTTGTCATATATTGTTTGTCAAGTTATGAATCTAGTCAAAGCATATGAATTACAGATCAGTAATTGTACACGGGTATAGAGAGTAATATATATAAGGCTGTTGTTGAATTATAAAAGAAATATGTATTTAGTCTTATTTAACTATAAATATATCTTAACCGAAATATGTGTCTACCCAATGGTGTGCTTCCAGACTTGATAATGATATTTTATACTATAAAATTGAAGGCTGACATAATGTCGATGTTTTTATATAAATGGGTAGCCACTTTCAAACGAAAAAAGAGCAATATTGTTTTTACCACTTTTGTAAATAGAAAATTCTTAATAATTCTTGATAATCATTCATTTGAAAAATTTTTTTTTTCAGTACCTGAACTTAGACAAACTAGATCTAGAAAGAGACATAATTCATCTCGAGACACTAGAGATCTGATTGATTTAGACAATCATGACCCCAGCAGTCCTCATGAACGGAAACTTCGATTTGATGAACAAAATGTACAGGATTCAGGTTATTACAATTAATGTTTTCTTAAAGGCTTTCAAATTACTCTTTGTTAGTCTAAGAATTTTTTTTTGTACCATATACTAATGGAGAATAGTTTCAAATAGATAGTATACTAAGTTACTCACAAACATTCATTCAACTAATAACCCTAATCTAACTACCTGACCTGTCCTATAATGATAATCATATTTATCATAAATTTCTTCAACAATGTGTAAGCTTGTTGAAGTCTGAATAAGAATTATAAATTCTTTTGAACAATATACAATTTGAAAAATATGTTGTTATTTCTTAAAACGCATAGTAGCAAATTTGCCTGCTTTATAATAGACAAATTTTCTGATATATTACAGATGAAGATGATACAGCTCAGTTTCTACATCTAGAAAGACAAAAGTTGGACAATTCAAGGAATATAAGGGACTCCTTGAACACGATAGCTTCAGAAATGACAAGACTGACTGATATAATGAGCCATATCAGAGATGTATTGGTTAATAGAATAAATGTATAAATGAGAATAATGAAATGGATGTTTTAATTTAATAAAAACGGAATAACATATAAAATTAGCAATAATGGTATGGTGATTGTAAAACACTAAATAAAAACGTAACATCGTGTCTCCACTTCTCGAAGTGGTAGGCAGAGGAGGGTAGTACTCTCCCATGATTCAGCTGTTATGTAGTATGTTCCACCATGGAATAGATGGGGAGCCTATTGTTTACGACCAAGCACAAAGCCAGACTGAGCCACTACTATAAATTTATATTAGAAAATCAAAGTTGAAAGAATCCAATGGAACTCAATCCGAAAATCTAACTCGGAACTTGTCAATTAGCAGCCGCTCTTGCAGCCACTAGACCAACGAGGTAGTCAAAACAGTTATGACTTAGAACTGGCCGTTCTATAATACAGGGGGGGCCAAACTGTGGCTCACGAGCCACATTCGGAAGCTCTTATAAGGATTATTTTTGGCCCTCGATCAATGTGCCCCAGTCTCCTTTTCATCTTTGTGCTTTTTTATTATATTTATAAAAATTATTATGGTTCCATATGTGTTTCAAAACGTCTTTTAAATTACTGACACCAAATATGAAACGGGCCGTTCAAGTATTACGTAAGCATTGTAAGGGGGCGGGGGGTCTTTGCTTTGCTTATTTTCGATGATATAAGGGCGAGGGTCTTCATGGTGATTACGTCAGCAGTAGTTATTTATTTTTTTTACAAACATGACAATCCATACATTGTCTATATTTGAAAAGGACACGCATTGTAATGTATGTAATATTTAGGTACTCGCTTAGAACCGTGTAGAAAAATTACCGCGTGCATAATTATTCACTTGGGATGTAATATGTAGTTGTAGGTTTGTTTTTAAATGGACTAATGAATGAAACTAATCGCTGCTTCATTTCTCCCTCCAATTTCAAATTATGCGAGCAAAAAAAGGGTTGTCCTATCATTTTCACAAGGGACTTGCAAGTTGATGGTAGGTACCTATTTATATAAAAATATTAATTATTCCAATTTTAAATTACC
>DWME01008711.1:0-11488 GCA_018244795.1 Parelbella ahira ahira
TTTACATACTTATGCCGCCCGTTTAAGAGTGTTAAACGTTTCATTATTACCCGTTAACTTTTTAGGACGAACTTCTAGATGATTCACCGGACTCACCAGATGTACCAGATGATTTACCTTATGTATCTCTGAAAAGGTAAAGAATATTAAATCTCTATTTATTATTATTTTCCTTGGCAATATGTTTACAGTTCAATTAAGGAGAAATGTTTGTCGTTTTGTCCTTCTAGGTATGGCACATTGTCAAGCCTTGAACGAATGCCATCTGATGAGACGGATGATGGTAATGTAAGACTGACCGCTCAAGAAACAGAAACTACTCCTAAACCATACAACGCAGGTAAAGCTGTAAAAATGTTTTCATTCGTTGTCCAGAAATTTGTTTTTTTAGTCGATTTATTATTCCCCTGTTGGAATATGGGTTTTCTCTCGAATTGAAAAAGTTAAGGTTATTCTGCCACGCTGGTCAAGTGCGAGCTAGCAGACTTCACGCACCTTAGAATTTTTGTTTATACATTCTAAGGTGTACAGGTTTCCTCATGATGATTTTTTTCACCGTTATCAAGTGATATTTAAATGTAAAACGCCGCACGTGCCATGGATTTGAACCCAGTACCCCCGAAGTGAAAGGCTGAATTCTTAACCACTAGGCTATCACTGCTTCCAGAAATGTACATACAATATTGGTGTAAAAATAATATGTATTTAATTGTAATAAATTTATAATATAATAGACTGGAGACCTTAAAATATTTTTAAACAGTTGCTGGAGCCGCTGGAGGGATTATGGGTTGGACAGCCAGAGCTGGTTCTTTTGTCGTAGAAAAAATGAACATATTCAGTTACACTGAGAGCGTACCCAACACATCAATAGCCCACAAACAGCCATCATTCTTAGAACGGTATGTAAAAATATTTTCAATTTTTATCTCCATCAACGTTTAATAACAATGAGAACTACGAAATATTATTTCAAAGCACCATGATAATCTTTTACTTCTATAATAATCATTTCTGTTTCATTTATACTAATGATATCTATGTACATGTTTCTTTCATTCTGTTTTTTATCTATTTATCGACTTGTTTCTTTTTGTGTTTAATATTGATGTAATAATATTATTTTTTAACTTTTTTATATAATTTTAACTGACTAACACTTAATCTTTCCTTTGACACGAAGGTGGAATACGACAAAGAGAGCAAAAACACGATGAGTATGAGTGGACTTTGGTTATCTTTTTATTCTAGCATTCATTGTTTGTTGAAATTTATAGTCTTTTAGGAGTAGCTGGTGACAGAGTCGTTGGCTAGATTTTGGTACTACATTATGACTAGCAATTATTTTATTATCTGTGTGTAACATTTTAACAATTATATAATCTTTAGAGGATTCTGTTTTCTAACTATTTTACGTAGTGGATAGTTGAAAGGAACTAGCTGCCATATATATTTTTTCTGTTGATTTGTTGTTTATGATTATCGACAAAATATTTAGATGTTCAATTATGAAAAACCAGGACTTCATAAATTTTTATAATATACGGTAGACGTTCAGCAGTTTGCAATTAAATTGGTTATTTATTTTTCAATTAAATATATAATATAATTGTACTACTTTGTACTAACAAATTTCATATTAGGGTTTTTAAGTTGGAAATGTTTTGTAGAATTTTTTAGTAACAAGATATTTACAAATTTTCTTTAGATATTCAAAAACTAAGGCACTATTGTTGTATACAGGTGCCTTGGTGTTAGTGATTGGAAAACAACACTAGGTACTGAAGAAGGAACCGCAGAAACGGGAGAGGGGAGTGGAGCGAGTGGCGAAGAAGCGTGGGGAACCCCATCATCTGGCGATCTCTCTGACAACCTACCAGATTCCGAGCCTGGGACTCTCTCGGTGAGAATATATGTAGTAACAAATGTTATTTGGGTTATTTTATTAGTTTTTCCTTACAGACTGCTCTGACATCATGGTCATTAGAATCAGTCCATAAGTTAATCACGTGAAAAATAAAAATATCTTCTTTCAATAAAATCATGATATGTCAAATAATAGAAAATTTGTTCTCCCGCGTAATATGGTTAATGGTTTAGAGTATTAGTTTGAGAATTGAATAAGAAATAATGTACAATATATTATTTGTATGAACAGTGGCTTTACCCTTGCAGTCACCCACTAAGTCCTCTTCGTCATATGCTGGGGACGATGACACAGAACTAATGATGGATGAGCTCCTTATGGCCCCAACCATCACTGGACCTACCACATTACGCCCGCTTTTACCCAGGTAATTACGTTATTTAATATTTATTATAGCGATGCTTTTTCAACATTTTTCTCACGTACGCTTCGCTGTCATGCATGGATCGAACTTTGAATATGCTTTAACTCTTTCGGCAATTTCTTTATTTTGTGCTTGTCAATTTTTACACCTTAATTTTTGTGTAGCCATAGGCAGCTTTGTTGTATGTGATTTTATATGTTCTAGCTTACATGTGCTTACGAATCTGATAAAATTACTAATATCAATAATAACGTGTCACGTAGGGATGTTTTTAGAAGAAGACTAGAGCCACTGCTTGAAGAAGATTGTTCTGACAGTGGAAGTGAAGACAACAAGGCTACACCCACCAACTCTGACGACCAGGTGAATATCTACGCTTCGCTACTAATGACACTACAATGTGAAAATTTAAAAATGAAGATTGTTATTCAAGATGAGCAACTAAGTTAAAGCTATAGTATTAAATCAACATGAACTATTTCTGTGAATGAATAATCCTAGCATGACGAATATAAATGTAAAACTATCAAAATGAAGAATGTTCCAACCGAGCATGATTGTTGCATGTACCCTTAATAATGTTACTGTGTAATTACCTTTGTGATTTAGGTTGTATTCCGGGATCACCAGTTGTATAGTCAAGTTTCGTTTTACAAGCATTAGATAGATACATGACATAATTCCATAATTCTAATTTCAAACACATCATCAATTCAATTGTGTCAAAATTTTAAATACTGTCAAGAACTCATTAGTAACTTCAGAGACATTATCCAAATTGTCCGAGACGTGTCGTGGGATACTCGCTATTGGCAAATTCATAGCATAGTCAGTAGCTAGGTTGTATCTCACATTGTGACTGGTCCGCTGGTGCGGCGCTTGGCGCAGGGCAGCGAGCGTGGCCTCGATGCTGACGACTGCTGCGACGCGCCGCCCCGGCCGCCCTCTGCTTCAGAGTCAGGTGAGACATCACCTGTGTGAATCACGTAGTGCGCTTACCTGAATGATGCTTTACGGTCAAGAGCACATGCTACTTCTTGTATTACGATTGAAATTGTTCGCTTCGTTTATGACATTAAAACTTAATTTCATATCAAATTTTAACACTCGAAATATCGAAATGGTAACAGTTCATTAGACAACCCTATTGGCAAGAACCAAGGACAATATTATGGAAAACAGTAACAAGATACAAAAAGTAGCTAATCTCCTTCGACCAATAGAACTCATACTATTACTAGAAGACGCTGCCTGTCACTTGTATATTTCCAATACTATGTAAATACTTTATAACCTTAACCAGTGTTACACAAAATATTTTTAAATTAAAATTTTTAGGAAGTAGCTTAGGACATTGAGACAAGTAAAAGTACTGTTAGTAGTTACAATAAATATAATACAAACAAATTAGAAACAATGTAACATAATAGACACGCGGCAAGGCAGTCATTAACAGCATAATATTACTAACAAAGAATACATTCCAACAGCAAAAGGGACATCTTGAGTAATTTGAAAAGGTGAGAAGATAAAACCTTAAAACATGACACAACAATTCACACCTATCAAAAACTTATATGTAGCACAACGCATGAACCCCTTTCAAACAAACGTTTGCTTTTATAGTCGCTAATAGATTTTTTTTTATTTAGAGGTTGATTCCCTTGCCGAGCACAACTTTCTGATATACGTAAAAGTATTCAGCTTCATGTCATGTACAGTTTTATCACACGTGCCTTGCAAATTATTTAAAATATTTCATTTAAAAGCATTCAGTAGATTTATACCGGAACTGTTTATAGGTATGACTAATTTTGTTTCTTGGTCATTCGCGACTTCTATTTTCTTAACATTCGATGATGAATGAGCGATATTAATAATAATATAATATATGTGACAGGTAAGATCTGCTAACTCATTAGTCAAGAAAGCTAACCACTTTATAAGTATATCACAACGCCATTACAGAGATAATTAATCATTTGATAAATTTATTTGTTGTAGTTAGAGTAGATATCACAATGTCGAAGATTTCTTAAGCTTTACAGCCCTTTACGGAGGTGGAGCTGGTCACGTAATCTCAGCCGTATAATTTATCTCATCACCCGAGTCATCTCTCAAGATACTGTAATCAATTGCAAGATTTCGTGTCACGCCGAAACTGCTTGCTCGTATTTTGGTGCTTTGAAAATTAAAAGCGGATTGTTATTGGATGGGTAATTTAACAGAAGCAGAGGACGAGGGTGCGGGCGGCGCGCCGGATGCTGGAGAGGAGCTAGGTGGTGGCGCCGCGTGCGAACCGAGTCCCGACCGGACCCCCACCAACGAGGCGCCCTCGACGCTCTTACAATCTGGTAAATTTTACCTATCGCCATCAACCTCAGCAACCTTTCTCAGTACACTGCTGGATATAAATATCCCGTTTATCGCACCCTGTCTTTGACTTGGCGTATCCAGCTTCTGTCTGCAGTTTTTGACTTTACATAATTTTAATTTTATATAATCCAACGTCACAATTATGCTGCAAAATATAAACCCTGTTATTTCGGATAAAAAACCATGACTAATACAATTTTTTTAGTTCAAAATTAAATACACATTTCAGTAAATCCAACAGCTTTAATACATCATCTCACTCAATTTATTGACGCCGTACACAGCTTCGTAAATTTAACAAAAGTCGCACATTTTTCATAGTACATATATTTTTGCTCCATTATATTATAGAAAATAGATGAATTGAATACTGTTATTTACGATGGATATTTAAAAACCAGTCCTAATTATCCGATTGCAGTTTCAAAAGAGTGTGCGGAGGTGCGAGCCGCTGTTGGTGTCGGTCGTCGGGGCTCAGCCAGTTCGGCCAGCACGCCCTCCACACTCGAACGTACCACGATACACAACCCCACACCACTGCATCAGTTGTCGCCAGGTACCTCATTTTATTTAAATCTCACCAGCATTATGTACACTAATACTTTTTTTTTACTTATGACCACAGTAACTAATTCACTAACTTCCCGCTTGTGCCAGTATGTTTAATAGGCAACGATGACATGCGTTACATCACTAAAAATAATTATGTTATGAAAGTACTAATAATATTGCATTAAACAGTTTCACAATTCATATTTAATGAGTAATAAATTTACACTTAAAACTAGCAATCATTATAATTAATAATAAAATCCACAAATTACGTTACGTTACGGTATATCATCAGTAAACATCATTTCAAAATATAGTAGAATCTCGCTTAACTAAATCTGACGGACTGAAATGGATAACGACATTCATTACAAAATGTCGTGTTTAAACAGCTTCGGAGCCGAGCCCAGCGCCAGAATCATCCCAACAGGAGGAAGCACGTCCGCCAACGCCCGAGGAGAGACTCAGTCCCCGGGCGGAGATGAGGCTAGCGCTGGATCGGGGGAAGGATATGCTGGCAGACCAGGAGGTGTCTTGGGTAAGAAGAAATAAATAGGTACTGCAGTAGAATCTGAGGATTATAAAGTCACGCTAGAACCAATATCAAGTGGAAAGATAAACAGCTAAGATATTTTGTCTGGTGATAACCTTACAATTGATTAGTAGACAAAAGTAACGGAATTTTTAAAAATAAAACTTTCTACCCGTAATCTAGTGTTGTCTAATGCTGAACATTCTTTCAAAATGATTAAATTGTCAACTTCACTGACTTACTTGACTGGTCCGTTGGTCCAGGGGCTAGTGCACCTGGCTGCCTAATTGGGGATCATGGATTCGATTCCGACCCCAGACAAAAAAAAGTGTAAAAAATTATACATATTCCTAAAAAAATAACTTGTTTATCATGTGTCATAATTTATAATGTAATTACAAAATTACGTAATTACAAAAATTACGTAATTGTAACGTTGCGAATATTTGACGCTAATGCGACCTGGCGCGCGTCGCTGACAGCAGGCTGGCGCGCGCGACCGCTGGTCGTTGCGCGCGGCGTGCCAGCGCTCGCTGCTGCGGCGCGTGGCGAGCGCCGACGCGGTGACGCTGTGCCGCGCCAACCCGCGCCGCACCGCCCCTCATACTACTTCGCGCAGTTCTGTATATGCTTGGAAAGGTTAATTCTCTTCTTTGCTCATTCCCATGTCGTTTTGGGTCGGCTTGAAGAGGTGAATTATACAACGTTAATCCTAAACATAAATGTCACATTTATTTTCGCGCAATATTGCAATATAAATATGCAATATAAAGGATAGTGCAATATAAAGGGCAATAGCAACATTAATCGACACAATAAGGCAAATGGTAACAGGGAATAAAAAAGGGCGACGTAGTAGTTAGTAGATCATTAGTAGCACTTAGCTTTTCAATAAATGTAATACAGCTTATTCTAGTAATAGTTCACTAATATAAAGTGTCTTTATGGTAAAAGTTCCAGAAAACGAAACGAAACTTATGGAAATGGAACAGTTGGCACGAGCGGAAGCTCAGACGATGCGTTCGCGGACGCGCTCTCAATGCCAGAACGGGAAGATGTAAGTGGGAAAAAACAGACACAATATTGATTAACTTTTGTTGTAACGCAGGTGTATTCTAATCGAAATCTACTTACCAAATTTAATTTATCAATATTAACAATTAATAAAAATTATTTTATTGCCTTTTTTCCGATCGAGCTCCTAGGCTCGATCCGTGGGTCAGGTAGTATTGGGTTTTTCTAATTTAAAATTCCTTTTAGTGGCTCCGAATCTGGATTCATGCCCGTTGTATGGCAATAGGCTCTGTAATATGTAACTGGTGAAATAAAGGACGGTGTACTACTCTCCTCTGCCTATCTCTTCAAGGATTACAGGCGTAATATTACATTACATAAATTTAATGTTCTAGATTGGGATTCCTTCGTCGTCGGGCGTCCTCCGATAGCCCCCGCCGCGAACCCTTCCTGCTGTCCAGCCGGCCCTTCTCGCCGCGTCGCGCGAGCGTGAGCAATCCCGGCTATTACAAGATATGCTTTGTCAATGGCTATGTGTGACGCACCGGCTTCTCGCGGCCGCCGGCTGGATTTATACCACATGTCTAAAACTTGAAATTCCCGACAATAACTCGGAGTTTGGGCCCATGCTCGATGTATGGCAACAGAATCGCCCACTATTCGATGATGGAATAAGTGGGAGTTTATTACACTCCTCTGCCTAATCCTTCGAGAAAATACACGCGTAATGTCATGTTGTGTTAAAAAAAATTCATTGGATTCAAATGTCTTTAACATCATTATCTCTTGAATCCTATTCGTCGACGAATTCATTGGTAATTGACTGGTTCGATTTTAGCGATATCTAAAAGATCGTTGGTCTATCGTAAAGGTCATGGTATTTTTAATAATATGATACTAAATATCATCAAAAAGTCCCATTTTATCCAAAACTTCAAACCCGAAAAATGTTTAATATTTTCCCAATGTTTCGCAAATGAAAATTCTTATACATTGTGACGTTACATTGCAAATGATTTGGCATTTGGTACTCCAGCGTTTTTGATAATAATGTATCGTTTGTTTTTGGTAAGTGACATATAAATATGTATACAAGTATTAAAAAACTAGCAGTACCGCGACTAATCACAAGTCTTATCTTTGCTTAGTCCATTTTGAAATTAAATGTAGGTTTAATATTAAATGGTAAGTAATTAACGATAATAATTCCAATGGTTGTTATGGATTAATTTAGAGAAACACTTTTATAAAATGTAGTTATGGCTTTTAGTATAGCCTAAGGTGGTACCGTAGTGACAATGATGGGCGTGCTTAAAAAGATAGTCAAAGAGGATGCCTTTCAAATATTGGATAGGTTTTAAAACATTACAATTTATTGTTAACTTAGTTATACGAATTTTTAGCAAAAATATATTGCGTGTTGTGTCTAAATTATTGAATTGGCTTGTTACGGGTGTACCAGATAAATGGTTGTTCTATGTGAATACGCGGCGCTAAGAGCCGTCTGCGACATCTAATGAATGTCTAGTTTAAATCCAGCTATCTATGACGCGGCTCATTTTGTTTTATTGAAATTACCTGTTCATTTCTAACGGAACGAGTGTTCTAAAATATATATTTTTACTAAAAATCCATTGCGCTTTTCATTACTCCACCCGCCGCTTCGCCGCCCTGTCCTTGACTGCCAAACGATCCTCTTTTGTTTTCTTATAGCTGAACGTTTTTATTACAACATACACTATCATTGTTTAATACTTACACTATTATTATTTTCCCTTTTTACTTATTAGGTGCTCGGTTTATAGAATTCTTCCTCACCATATTTCTAATCACTCTATCACCAATCTACGTTGGAATGGTCACTTCACTTAGGATCTCAATCTAATAGTTTTTAAAGAGTTTTAGTATGTTTTATTATGGACATTTTCACATCTGTTAATCTCCTAAGTTCACTTTAATATAATATTCTTACAGGAGAAACAATTCGAGAAAAGGTTTTGGAAACAAGTGACCAGAAGACGGCAGTCTTGCGGTTCCATCAGCCAAATATAAAATAAACACATTGATAAAGAGACATCAAATGAGACATAACAAAGTGTTCATGTTCACGATACTAAGTGGTAATATTAGATTAAATTAGTGAATGTAGCTAGTGAAGTGTGAATTGGATATGGGGGCGATGAAAGAAGTGACAATATTATGGACCTGATAATGAAAAGGTCTCATAGACAATTTAATAGTGATATACATATGTCTGGGTTGGATTATATAAGAGTAGAATACAAAACTTCAGTAACGTGTGAAGATATGCCAAATACTGACGAACGGGACCCGTCGACTGTACTCATATCGTAGATAGTCAGACCAAATGGTTGAATTAGATACTGTCTTAGCTAGAAAACAACATTTAAGGCCTAAAAATCAATCATTGTTGTGTAAATTTTCAAAAGAGCGGTTTAATGTTTCTCTAATATAATATCTTGTAAATATAATCGGAGAAATACAACATTTAGATGATAAAATTTTATTTTTACTAAAGCTTGTTAATGTTTGTAATGTGGACGGGAAGGATCGTCAATGAAACGTTACCGCTGTTTCCTGCCGTGTCCCAGTCTATTTCCGAACGAAATTTAATCATTTATCTGTCGCATAGTTGTACTTTTCTCTTTGACTTTGATAATTAAAAAAAAAAAGTGAATAATCCGGTTTTCATTGTCCACAAGTTTTAAGCTTTATTTTTATGTCGCACAATTTTAGACGAAGTTAATAATTAATACGTGAGGTTTTTATAAACGCAATTGTAAATTGCTTAATTTCAAACTAAGTATACGTGTTGTTATCACAAGGGCGGGGGTTAGTTACGGTTTTGATGTATTGATATTTTTTTTCTATAAAATGACGATGTATTAAAATGATTCATCGAATTCGAATTTATTAATTTTTTAATCAATCCATACTGCAAGCACACAATTTACTGATCGATTTTACCATTTTTTTTTGTATTCTCATTTGAAACATTGAAATAAATCCTTCTTGTGTATCCGAGTATAATTTCATTTTTATCTAACCTGTTTCTAATTGCCTCAATTATGAGGCAGAAAAAGGTTTGAGTTTTTTCTAGCAATCTTTAACTTGTATTGTACCTAAGTACAAAGGATTGCTCGAAAAAACTTTTAGGTAAAAGAACATAATATGATGATTGTCCTGCATATTGCTAAATTTGACACGTTCGGTTGTTAGTGAAACAAAAATTACGTTTCTATAATAGGTACATGTAGGTATATTCAGGGTATAAGAAAATAAAACAGATCTCCATTAAAATGTTAATGTACGTATATTGATTAAAAATATCAAAATACAGAAAAATGGATCAGTATGAATCAGTATATATCTTTGTGTTAATTAAATAAAAAAAATAGTTTGTTCCTTAGCACCAAGTGATTTTTTTTAAATTGAAGATTTTGACTATTCAATCAAATAAAAAAGTCTATATATCGTATCCAGGACAAACACTTAATTTGTGCAGTTATAGGAAGACAATATTATTCTTTTTTCAAATGTTCTCTACATAAGAAATCAAAATCATGACATCATAATTATACCAGTGACAAGAAAAATATTATATTACGTATGTATAATGTATATACATACCAAATATCTGTTTACATTGTACATTCATTGAAAACTGAAGAGATTATCTTATTGTACTATTAATTAATATATTCTTATTGAACTGGTATTCGATAGACAAAAACCATAAATCTTAAACGGACCTCAATAATTTTCTAATTACAACCATTAGTTGAGCACATTTTAATCAACACCTTCGCCCTGATCCCCATATGACATAGCAATCGAGGCAAGAAAGAGAAAAAATTTACTTATGCCACCAATAAGCAATTTACTTTTGTAGGTAATTTTATTTTCCGTAAAATCTTGCCTCAACCGCTAGGTATACAAACATTCATTCAAAAATATTTACAACTAGTATTGGAAAAATAAGACACTGGCAGGATGAATCTTCACAAAGACGGAACGCAAAAACGTGCCTCATAAAATCCACAGCAAAAAAAAATCAAGCAATATAGTGATTAAAAAATGGAACTACATATTTTTATTTTTCTAGATGGTAACACTGGTATGAAAATAGCCAGCCACACCTTACAAAGACATGTTAGTTCGAAAGCATAAAGGAAAATATATTTTGGCACAATGTTAATTTTATTCTAAGAAAAAAAATGTGTATATAAATTTTACTTACGGAAATAATCACAAAGTTTCGAAACCCCATTTCATTTTGTACAATTTCTTGTTTGATATAAAGAACTTTTCACAAAATCGGCAAAAAAATATTACTAATATTACATTAAAATAAAAAATGTGGTAATGACAAAACGCTACGTAAGCTCTCATAAGAATACAATTTGCGATTAAAATTAAGCTTGATCAGCGATTTGTTAACAGTGAGTCCGTCAAATCATTAATAATTATAACCTAATGTTATGTCACATCTTATGTCTATTTCTACATATTTTATGTCACATTAGCAGGTATATTAGTTACAAAATGGACGGAACCATACATTTTTAATATATCTAAATAAAATATTTTAAATATAATAAGTATCAAAAAGGCTAATGTTTCCATATTGTTTCATACAATTCTCCAACATTCCCTCTACAACATTTTGTCATATTCAAAGGCAGTGAGAAAAAATAAACCT